>VYZS01106007.1:15987-46813 GCA_013400695.1 Neodrepanis coruscans | reverse complement strand
TAAGCCAAACCATTACAATGCTAAGAGGACTCTGGTGGGAGTGGGAACAGAATCACTACTGCGTGGCTGGATAAGACCAGTCCTGAATCTGGATATCAATCCCATATCTTACCAGAAAGTAAGTAAATGAACTATGTGATGGAAAAAAGAAAAATATGACAGAAAGAAAAAGAGCATATGTGTGCTAGCTGTTGGAGTCAATTTTACATTTATGAAGATATATAGTTTTAAGCATGAACATGAGATTTTTCAGTAATGCCTTATAGAATTAGGTACTTATTTTCCCTTGAATTTTATCACTGGTTGAGAATTTCTCTTTCTTAGCCTACTTAGAATAAGTCAACCTGCATTTTGGTCTGAAAAAGAAGACTTCATAAATTATGTGTTGCCAGTGTGGCAAATTGCACCTTTATGAGGCAATTTCTGGCAGATCAGCTGATGTGCATCACCACAGCTTCATATTCAAGTGATTTGGACACGGCCCATAATGAATAAGGCATTCCCTGCAACAGAACACTGATTTTGCATTATTATAAACCAGCGGTTGACAGCAAAATACCGTTTTTGCATTATTATAAACTAGGGAATGAGAGTTACTTCTGTCTGGCAAGTGTTCAGCAATCATTTGTTGGCAGTATCAGTTGAAAGGCCAAGGACTGGGAGAGCAAAGAATCTGAATATATATTTCAGGAAGAGATTCTTTCCAGTCAGCGTTAAGAAATACTTCAGTGCCTAGGGAAGGGGATGAGAATTAAGCTTGCCATCATCAGTGTGCATCACGGAACAACAAAATGTGAACTTTCAGAATGGACAAACCTCCATATCCCACAAAACTCAGGCCTTAAAATAATTACAGAGAAAATGGCAGACCTGTAATAAAAGCCTGAAATGCTGACAGGGTAAGAGAACCACCACAGGCAGGGACTGATTTTTCCCACCTCTCTCCAGTTCTGCTGTAAAGTTGAAAAGGATGAAGTGGCCGACAAAAATTCCACTTCTGCAATTTTTCCATTGCATCTGCAGGATTGTTCTTTAAATGCCACTTGACCTTAAATGCAAAAATAATTTGTCCTTTATCAGTCCTTTTCATGGCCTGGCCTTGAAAGGCCATCCTGCCTTACTATGGAGTTTCTTGTGATAAGGAATTCAAGCAAGTACCTGTGCTCCAGAAATGCATTCCTTTTCACTGTACAAAATCAGGAATGCAGATGTCTTTTGTCTGTCACTTGCCGTTTGACTCTGACCTATGAGCACCACCACCATGTATTAGATCTGGCTCAGAAACCCACTCACCCCCGCTTCCACTCAAGGCCTATTCATTTTACAGGAATGCAGTGCTCAGGCTTTTGAAAACTAGAGACTTCAAGTCATTCTTATGCAATAACTAACATTTCCCCTTTGTTACCCTCCACATCTTTTTCTCCATCTACTTCTCCCATTATTCTCTCTTACTAAACTTAGCAAGATTGCACATGTAAACAAAAATACCCACCTAAATAAGAGGTGGCAAAGCCAAGCATTTAGATTATACAGCTGTGGATTCAGGGTCCTTCCCTTCATACTGAATAGTGCTGTGTGCTAGTTCAGGTGAAGGGTGGCAGCAGGGCTGAAATGTGTGGTAAAGGTGAATTTCTTGTGCACGACTGCAAGGAGTGGGATACAGAACTGATACAGCTTTGATTCCTGTTTAGCACATAGAAGCAGGAGACAAAGGAGTGGAAGAAAAATTTAACTCTGGGGAAGGTAAACTTTACTGACCCTTCCCACCCACTCCCACTCACATGAGAGTATGTATATTTCCAGGCAGAGGCTGGCATCTGCTGGACCTGATTCTAATTCTTTTGGAGCATGCACTGAGACAAGCTGCAACAAGATATAAATTTAAGAAAGAGCAGGATAATACAGGTAAAATGACATCTCCTCACAGACTAATGAATGTACATCTAAACTATGATGCATTCCGTTAAAATGCAAGTATAAGACTTTACTCCCCTAGCTCTTTCCACTGAATTCAACACACTGATTATGCAGCCTGGGATAAAGATGTTTGCCTGACAAAAACTAGCTCAAGGATCTGCAAGGCTCCCGATAGAACCTTTTAACAATCTGGAGATATTATAGGGCTGTGGAAAACAACACTATTCTACATCCTCACCAGCAGTAGTTTAAATGAAAATTCCCCAGCATGATTAAGGGCCACTGTAATTCTTTTGCCCCTTTTCAAAAAGGCCTTCCAAGCACCATGCAGGGTGCACTGACTCTCCCAGTTGAACACTGAGTGTGCAAAAGTCATGGCAGTTGTCCTAAATCCTCTCTGCACCACTTAGTCTACAAAAAACACTGCTGCACAGCAGAAGATACTGAGCTTTTTCTGTGGAGGAATTGCTATTCTAAGATTCTTTTTTCTAGTCATGAAGGCAGGAGAAACAAATGTCCTCAACATCTACCAGGAGCCACCAAACTGCAGATTTGAAGAAAAACCTCTGATTATATACTCTGCAGCTGATGCTGGATCAGTGTCAGCAAAAAGAACAGCAGGCTGAAGTATGCCCAGCGTGTGCATAATGGAGACAAATATATTGGAGAAATTTCAACTTACCAAGGGAGAAAAACATATTAACTCCTGTCTCTTACTTTTATGCACAGTCTCAGGACTTAGTAAAGATATCAAGACATTAGAACCATATCCTCTGAACTGACTTCTGGGAGGAATCCCTCTGTAGCAAGGAAATTGCTCCCAAGGTTCTCCAAACTTGTATGGTCAACAACCATTTCACTGCAGTTCAAACATTAAGCTGCATATCACCATGTACAGAGCTTTCTGGTACAGAGAAATGGACCTCCTCAGAAGGACTGGAAATATCATTCTGTCTCCTCTCTGTCCTCTATTTGGCTTCCTCTTTAAGTAGAAAGTTTTTTTATCCCTTATCAAATCCACATTTTTAAGCAGATATTTAGCTACATCTACTCTGCTTTGAAATACGACTGAGCATGTTTAAGTGCGCCAATGAACTGGCACTCATATGGCCAAAATAAAGCTCAAGGGAGTTTCTTGCAATGCCTTCACTATGAAACTATGAGATGCAAGTCATTGTAGATGAGTATTTCACTGACTTATTTCACATGGTTATAATGAAAAAGTTCTCAGCAACACCCAGCACCCAAACATTTTCAGGTTAGTCTGCTTTCTGGAAGGTAGGAGTGTGTCTTAAATAATACTATCAAGTTCTCAAGTGAGGGGAAAAAATAACAAGCATTTGAAATACACACGCTATCACTGTACCATTTTTTTTTTCCTAAAATATGAAGGAANCAGATATTTAGCTACATCTACTCTGCTTTGAAATACGACTGAGCATGTTTAAGTGCGCCAATGAACTGGCACTCATATGGCCAAAATAAAGCTCAAGGGAGTTTCTTGCAATGCCTTCACTATGAAACTATGAGATGCAAGTCATTGTAGATGAGTATTTCACTGACTTATTTCACATGGTTATAATGAAAAAGTTCTCAGCAACACCCAGCACCCAAACATTTTCAGGTTAGTCTGCTTTCTGGAAGGTAGGAGTGTGTCTTAAATAATACTATCAAGTTCTCAAGTGAGGGGAAAAAATAACAAGCATTTGAAATACACACGCTATCACTGTACCATTTTTTTTTTCCTAAAATATGAAGGAACATCTGTCTAACTTAGAAATGTGTTGGGCATTTAATTAGTTTCCTCCAATAGAATCTGCCCCTGGAAAGTAATGCAGGTTGATGTTTCTGAATCTGGTTGGTCTAACCATAGTACAAAGTGCCAAAGAAATCTGTTATTACTGCTATGGCTTTGTATTTCCTTCAGATACCTAAAAAAAAAATTCCTGCATTACTAGCAAGAAGCTGTTGATCTTACCAACAAGGCAAGCACATGCAAAGGAGTCAAGCAGGGATATCACAGGCACTATGTCCTCCATGAGGGGATCCTGGTAAACCAACATAGAGCTGACAGGCTTCAAAGACCCTTCACCTAAATGTTTGCAAATGCTGATATAAAACATGAAAGGATCTTTGTATCATGAAAAATGCTTAAGACTTTCTGGCACATAGGCACATGTTCTGGGAGTGGTAAGTGAGGGAGTTTGCAGCTAGCAGCAGTATGCCATTTGCAGGTTGAGAAATCTATCAATGCTCTCCATTTCAGTGCTCCCTCTCCAGTTAAGGTCCTCTTCACTGTCAAGCCCACAGAGAGCACAAGGTGGTTTTGTGGACAAGTATAGATTAGAGAGATCTATAAAAGCATTCTTAATCCTTGACACATAGATCAGACAGTGCAACTCTAAAAAAAGTACATACCTTTGGGTTTTCTCAGATCATTCATCTCCAGCTGTCGACATGACAATAGCCATGATCACCTAGGGCTAGGCATAAGAGCTGATGCTCTAACCCCACAGCAGCTGATTTGGTTCAGTGTTTTCTGGGCTCTGGGGCAAAACCACTGCAGGGAAAGTTCACAGGATGACTACTGCAAACTGTATCACCTGCCAAGGATCAAAGCCTTGAAGGATCTCCCCTTTTCCAAAACAACAAAATTAGAGTTTCTTTGGGTCTTAATCTTCTCCCTTAAGTACAACAGGAAAATCTGAGCATTGAAACTTCGAAACAATAAGAACCAAGAAAAAATGCCAGGTGATAACAAGAGTTCTGGATGTCTTGTTAAAAAAAAAGGACTTTTTCAGAGCTGGGTCAAGAGAAGAGTTTGGAAAAGGTCTGGGGAGACAAGAAAGGAAAATGGAGGTGAACGTAAAGCACGTGTTAGTAATTAGATTAGAACAATAAGTCTATTAAACTGTCATTTATTTGTTTTACTTGATATATCGGTTCCCTGGATAGGAGGTTAAGAACATATAAGAATAGCAGCTGTGGCATCATTTTCAAGACGGTCCCTGGAAAGCTGCCCAAAACACATAGGGCAGAGCAATGTTAGGAGACACAAAAGCATTATCCTATTTGCAAGGTCCTGATTATTTGTAATTATTAAACAGACCCTGCATTTCTCAGGTAGCCTGGGGCTAATTCCAGACTCCTTTACTTCTGCTTATCAGGTATTCCCTATCAAGTTCAGATATGCACACTATTTCTTCCTTCCTGCTTTTTTCTGGATGTGACTGTAGTTCAGTGATGAGGGTTTGTGAAGATCACTGATTCCAGGAAAACTTTTACTTCCCAAGTTTTTTTCATGAAGGATTAGATACATCAAAAGTCCTGCAAACATCTATACTGTAAAATAGAAAAATACTGCAAAAGAAGGTCTCTAAACAATGTGATCATTTAAACTTTGGACGGATGCTTTTACTTCTAATTTTTAGTACTTGAACTCTTAAAATAAAGCCAATATTGATATTTCCTACAGCCTGACTTTCCTTTTTATCCCTATTTGTCTTTACTACATCAGATTTTCTACCTTGACACCACATTTTTCTGGCTCCACTCTCTCACTTAAAGAAATGTAGAGTCAGTAGTTTAAGCACAGTGTTCTCACCAAGATTCACTTCCAGGTGACTTCCAGGGCCAAAGTCAGAAAGTCCAAGTTGTGTTAACAGCACCGCTGGCAGGACCCCACTTCCCACATTAACAGTCTCTAGTCTTGCTGGATGCCATTTCAGGAAAAATGACATCTTTTATTTTAGATAGTACAAATACTGGTTCTTCAGTAACCTTGTTCCTTTTGACTGAGGCAGGTGAATTCAGCTGGCAGATCAATGGGTACACTTTTTGGGAGAGGAATGGGCAGGACGTGATAACTTCTTCATCCAACAGAACTAGATGAGGATATAAAACATGAAATTATCACTGATAACCTTTGGTGACAAAATTCAAAATTCAGATAAGCAAAATTTTCCCTTTTCCTGGAAACAGCACATAGGTCTTTGCATATTTATAGAAATGTCTTTTCTGAATGACAATATGATGAGAAATTGAAGCAAAAGCATATTATATACATCTATGTTTTCTACATAACTCAGTTATTCAGTTTTTATTAACATTTTACAGCATCTGGTTTTTGGGATTTTTGTATTATTTACATGCACATTCACATCCATTTAAAGGCAAATGCATGTTCTGCTTAATGTGAGGGTATTTTCTCTTTATGAAAAGGAAATTTTTTAAACACTATTATTTCAGGATGTTTTTTTTTTAATTTTGGGAAGATTAAAAAAATTTCTGCAAGATGTAACTAGCTTTTTCAAAATAATTCCATTAGAGAGGCAGAAAACTAGTCCTACCTTACTGTTTTTATTATAAAAACTTGCAGACACTTTTCTATATCACTGGAAAGCATTAATGCCTTCTGTCAGCACTACATTTTGTCACCAATCTATGCCATTTTCCAGTAGTAGGAAGCTGTGGGCTTAATGTTAAAAATTCTCTGGTTTTCAAGAACAAATGTTTCTCCTTAAACCCTTTATAAAAATGTCACATAAGGTTGTGCCTTCCCATACAGTGACAGAACGTCCTTCCAGACCCACAACAGTCTCCAGGACATTCTTCCCACAGTTAACTCCTGTATATTCTGTGCTGGAAGGATCTTGCACACATCTCTAATGTTCCTGTGATAGCAAATGTTATCAGCTGTAGACCTAGTAGATGCAAGGAATGTTTGTAGACATGGAGCCTAGAACCTAAGATGCAAAATCTTGCTTTAACTAGGAGATCTATGTTTAGAAGTAACACCTATTTACAACAAAGACCCAGTGGCTACACGGATAAATGAGAAGAGGAGGACTTTCGGGACCTGCAATTTAGCCAGTATCAATTCCTACTACTGTTTCTCAATTAGCCAAAAGAGGGGGCTAGTTCATTCCTTTATTCAATGATCTTCAAAAACTTCTTTCTACTTCCTGACCTTGGGTTATTGGAATATTTCTGACAGAAAATGAGGTGGAATCTTCTCCAGTGGCATTTTTATTACTAGCAGATTGACTCATAGTGAGGATCTTTGCTTTCCATTTTGTTCACAACACTTCCACCTAAATGACTGTGCTTCATATTAAAAGGCCTCCGCTTAACCACAGTACCCCACATCTCTGTTGGACTATTTAATGGCATCAAATTAACTGCGTCCCGCAAAGACCTGTTGGACAGTGCATTTTCAGCAATGGGACTGTGCATTATATTGTGCTGTGCCTATAGCCCAGCAGAGAACCAGGAGAAGAAAAGTTGTTATGCAAGTTGCAGCATTAAGCATGTCTGACTTATTGCTGTGATTACATTAATTGCTCATCTTCCTAGTAGGAGGCTGCAGGAAGCTGTTTTGAAGTAATCAAGCTGAGATGCGGCCTTCTATTTATAAGAGGCCTAGAAATCTTACCCTCTCAAAAAGAGCATCTAATTGAATTTCTAAAAAAGAGCAGATACAGATTCTCTTTCCTTCCTCAGAATCACACACAAGAATTTGCAATTCCATTCTTCCTCACTGTGAATGTCCATGGATTTAAGTGATGCTGCCTGACAGTACCGGAGGAAGTGCTTGTTCTCCCCTATTCCCAGACTTTGAATGCAACCTCTGCAGATCTGTAGGAACCCTAACAGAGCTATATGGTGCCATATGAATATGTATGTTACCCAACTCCTAAACACAAATAATGTATCACATTTATATGAAGATTTTTGGCCTAAAGCAGTTTACTATTGTGATATAAACATACAGTACTACTTAAAAAGAGTAAGTCCTGGCTGCCATAAAATCAGAGCCACAAGGAAACTCACCCTCAACTGATGGGAGGGAGAAATTTGGATCAAGAACACTTTGATCTATGCTGATCACAATAAGGACCACTGAACACTTTTTTCTCTATTCAAGACCTTTCAGAGAAAAAAAAAGGCCAAAAGTCAATGTATTTACCTCAGACAAATGAAGGCAAAGCCCAGCACTAGAAAGATTTTAACCAATATTTCTAACTGATCTATTGAGAATACTTGTGTGATAAAGCCAGGGTAGCCTTCTTCAGAGCATTGAGATCATTCTGCTGGGATGAGGTTAAATTTCATCATAGACTACTGGCAGGAGTTTGCTGTTGTAGATGTCATTGCTCTGTTTGGGTTTTTTTCCCTAGTTTATGACTACAGTTTCTTGGTAAAACTAGGCACGTATTTTTAATAAGTTGTTCCAGGAAAGCAAAAATGACTTGATAGCAAAGGTTATGTTTTGCCCAGTGCTTTCAACAAAATAAAAAGAAAGTGGAAAATCTAAGTGAACTGTTCTGACATTTCTGAAGCACTTCATTTACAAGCACATGCAATAAACACAAAGGAAATAAAGAGCTAAATCCACACTGGTACTGCAGGAAGCAGCAGAAGTGACTTTTGTTTCATAGTAGATTTCCTACTAGGGATTTTATGGAGGCTGAACAAAACTCAGGTTAAAATCCCTCCTCAGCACCAAGGGATTTGAAGGCATGTATTTCATATCCCAAGGAAACATCTTACTCACTGACTGTTCTGTAAGGTGCCCTTGGGTAAAGAAAATCCAAGAAAGATATTTCTTCAGTTTATATTTTCTTTGAACATGAATATGGATTTAATGGAGGGGCTTTAATTATTAAGATGGCCTAAGGACTTGGTCCTTTAAATTCTAAGAGCTTTCTTACCTCCACACTGGTATTTCTGGATGTAGCCCTAGCTCAACAAGTGTCTCTCAAAAACTGTACAACAATGTCAACAGGACTATGGATAAAAACATATCCCAGACTATCATGCATATCAAGGCACTTTCCCAGCAGATGAGATATCATTTCTAATCACTTTTGGCAAAAGGTTCTCAGCTGAGGTCTCCTACACTGTGTGTATAAAAGTCTCCTGGCTGAATTTTTTAGGGAGAGAGATTGATGGCTGTGTAAGGCCTATTTTAAATATCCACAGATACTGGATGCTGAGACACAAGAAAAGAGGGGATTAGAGAGAAGAACTTAGCATGAGAAACTGGCAAGATTAGGGGCTACCATTTTATTGTTTTATTAGACAAACTCATAGGAGTCAGAGGCCAGGGAGAAATGATTTTTCTAGAAATGGGATGTGAAGACAGTCAGAAGGTCACTGAAGCAAACAGCAGGTTATCTGTTACAGAACAGAGATTCACAGGAGAAAGACTAGGAGAAAAAGATCAAGAATTGAAAGTCCTCATCTCCCTCTATACATCATCACAAATCAATACAAACTAAATAATTCACAGAAAGAGGCAATTTCACGTGTTTGTTTGCAAGCCTTGATGGATCTGTTGTCTGGAATGCATATTGTTCCTATCCTTGATGTGACATACACAGCACAGGTAACATGATGTATATAAGCCATGAAAAACTCCAGTGTGTATCATTACCATGAGAAATGCAGGGGCTGGCTGCTTTTGACAGCCAGTGATGCTATTAGCTAGCCTTTTGCGTTGGTAGCTGAAGAAAATTCAGTAAACATATTTTAACCTTCTGAGCAATCCCAGCACACTGTGATCTTACCCAAGCAGCTGATAACAACAGAAGTACAAGCCCTGCGTCAGACAAACAGCGGCTGGGGGAAGGGAGCTCTGCTCTCATTCCTCCCCCATGACAGCCCAACTTGTAGATCAAGCTTATCATCCCTTTCAAGGCAAAAGGCATTGACAACATCTTTCTTCCTCAAATAACAGAAAAAGAAGTGAGCTTACCACTGTAATGGATTATAGAGTGGTGAAAATACACGAAAGTACTGGATGGCTCCAAGAGAGCATAGGAAGGACAACACAACCCTACTTGATTCTGGAACTCCAGCATAGAGTTTGCATTATAAACTAAATTAGGCTCTGGTCCAAGACAAATAGTGAACTCTGCTGACTTAATTTCAGCTCCTCTCTGCAGCCTTTCATTAGGAGTTGTAAAGGTTCCTTCTGACCTCTTTCAAAGTAAGGAAACCCAAGTGGTCTCCAATTTCAATTGTGCACTGTGATGAAAGTAGGATGTCTGAGAGGAAAAGGGGGGTAAACTGGACAGCCCTTTGAGTTCAGGGGACTCATATATATAGGAGTGAAGGAATTCTTCAGCTTCACATTTGGAAATGGGCCCAGGTCAGAAAGTAAAAGTAGAAAAGTATATATGTAATTCTAAGAAGTTCAGCTGCAAGAAAGGGGTAAAAAAGTTTCCCATAGACCTGGATTCAAACCTTTTTGGAAGTTTCAAGGATGAAGAAGAAGCAGCTTTAGGGCTCCATTTCATTTTCGAAGTCATAATTCATTATTCTGCACAGTGTAAAACTACTTCCAACCCAATGAAACCCTTTTTATAATCTTGTTTTATAATTTGCTTTAAAAAAATCCCCACACACTCAGGCAAAATATCCATATATAGTTTCCATGGTTGTTTTATATCAGGACTACAATTTAACCATTATTTTTTCAACACTAGAAAAGGAAAAAATATCTGGTAAATGAAGAATTAACAATTTAAGCTCTGGCCTTAGAAAAGAGCAGCTGTATCATTTCCCTCAGGGAATACAGTTCGGTTTCCTTGTTTAAATATCCCCAGAATGGTGAAAGAGGTTTGCATGAGTATGTATATCAAAGAGAACTGAGCTTAGAGTAGGATGCCCAAATTATATGTAAAGCTCATGCAAATTCCCTGTATAGACCAAAGCACAAGCTACCACCTTGAGATGGTAAGTACAGAGGAAACCAAGGAGTAGCTAATATGGGATTAAAATATCCATCTCTCAATTCTGTCTGTTTAGTGATGGACTGAGCAGGACTTAGCCAGCAATACCTAGCTGTACACATAACTCTGTGTGTATGTGTGTGTATGTGTGTGTGCGCGCGCGCATGCACGCGTGTGTGTGCGCACATATAGCTACACAAAAAGGAGGCAGCTGCAGGTGGACACATAAAGGCCAGGGCACCACTGTCTGCTTCCCACACACACACGAAAATAGCCTGGCTGCTACTGCTGCTATTAGACAAAGATGGCCCAGATGCTGCTCCTTCCTTCCCATTTCCCCATGAAGCTTGACTTGAAACCTCCCCTGCCACTCCTTGTCCCCTGGCTCTGTCCTTACTCTTCCTATGATGGAGTATGCCAGGGCATGCCCCAGCAAACCACCCTGAGTAGAGTAACTATTTTACCTACTAAGCAGCTCTGATGTAGCTCTGCAGTGATGCCCCTCATGGCCTCCCCGTGTCAGGGTGGTTTGCCCCTTTGTCTTCTGGGATTTCTCATTACCCCATAGCCACCAGTCTGACACTACAGGTCCAACAGCATGGAACCAGCATGAGGACAGGGCAACTACAGATGAAATACATGAGCTTGCAGGGACACAGCAGATCCCTCTGCCAGGCTCCTTCCCATCAGGAGCAAGATCTACAGCATCCCTGGACAGCCAAGGAAAAGCTGGACTTTGACTAGGACTTACTAAACCCAATATAATGAGATCATCTTCTTTTCTTTCTAACTGTTTTTTTACATCAACACACAAAAGAGGAGGAGGCCTAACTGCTGGCCCATGGAAGACGAATCCATGTGTGGGGAAACACACACACTTCCAAAAAGTTTTTAAGAAGTTAATCATACTGTCAATCTCATTGATCTCCATTTTAATCCAAGACTCCATTCCATTCCTATTTCACCACAGTATTTTTTTTTCGGGGGGGGAGGGAGTAACAGAAATAAAGTAATTTTGCATGAAACAAGAGCACTCAGAATTTTAAATAGATCAAACACAAAACAGCTGAGATGTAAGGCAGCTTTTCAGCAGTTCTGCTTGCAGAATCAAGCCAGACTATACCTTAAATAACATTACCAGTAATTCTCTTGAATGATACTGTTCCATTTTGATTGTGCCCCCTAATTCAAACAGCCCAGTGACTGATGTGTTATTGTAAATTTGTGCATTATGTCTGTAATTAATGTATTTTGGAATGCCCCTCTGAGAGTAAATCAATAGTCGAAATGGAAGACCTCTGATGATTTGGATTTTTGATTCTTCTAAATCATTTTTAAAACAGCTAGAATTCCTATTAACAGCAAAAATCATCACAAAATATGAAGAACAGTGACAGTTTTCATAATATAGGTCCTCACAGCACCCTTGAATACTCTTACAAGGTACTTCATGACTTTCAGACTCCTCAGAATGTAGACAGACAGGGGAAGGAATCCAGTATATATTTTTCAAAACAGTAGTTTCCAACCTGAGATCATCTCAATGCCACAAGCTAAATAGCCTACAAAGAGAATCTATGAAGAACAAGCTAGTTGTGAATACTCTCGATCTGAGAGACTCCACAGATCAAAACTCATTAACCTCATCTTTTACAAGGGAGTAAGGAAAGCTCTGCAAAATTCATCTTTCAGCATTCAATCAGAACAAGGCTGAAGAAATGTAGTCCTTTCTTCTCACTTTCAGAATAGTCCACATAGCCAAGTCCTTTCATTTAAGGGTATGGCTGAATAATAAATATCTTTGTCTGACATTGTAGCCCTGAAAGTTTCACCATTTCAAGTACCTCGGATGGTTGAGCCTGTTAAAGTAATGCAGGTGCTGGGGGCACCCTTGAATATCCCTGTCACCATGTCTATGTCCCAGCACAGCAGCATGCCAACAAAGTATTGTCCTTAGTTGTCACATTGCTTACCAAATCCAAACAGAAACCCAAAACTAGATCTCCTCAAATCTACTGGAGAAATCTCTAGCTATGTAGTCAAACTTTTCTAATCACACTTGTAATTATTTTATTAATTTAAGAGTTTGAAGCTGGCACTAGTCATTCATTTTCCTCCTCTGTGCTGCAAACAAAGAGGTGGGGTTTAAATTTGCACCAGAATTTAGTGCTGTTGAGTCACAGTTACTGAGCTCCACTTTGGTTTTGCTGCTTTCAAACTTCTTTTACTGTTTGTTATGAAATTGATATTGCTGTCCTGTGGCGTTAAATAGGGCAAGGCAGCTTAAGTTTTGCTGATGAGGTACTTCAGTATTTTGGGGATAAAGAACAAATTATTTCAGCTACAAAAAATGAGTGTGCATACCATAAGGAGAAGTTACTCAAATATGGGCAGTGACAGTCAAAGTTGCAAGTACTATTGTGAAAGAGCTGCTATAGAGAACTAATATTTATATGCTGCAAACAGATTTGTGCTGCTGAGCAAATTTGACTCCTCTTGGGAGTAAACCTCTGAAATGTGTTCCTCTGCAGGCAAGACAGTAGGCAAACAAACAGTTTGGTGTCAAACAAAATGAAATATAAAACAATATAGCAGGACTCAAATGAGAAAGTGAGAGGTTGGTATTCCGCATTTTCACTTCTCAGGACTCTTGTTTGAGAAAAGGCGACTGGGAAGAATATTTATTGCTATTTGTTAGTATTCATTATAACCTCGATGCCCCAGAAGATGAAAGGTGGGCATACAAAACATAAAGAAACTGGTAGAAGAGATTACAGTCACACTCACATCCTCCTCTAAAGGCTAGTCATCAGCACCTAGTTCAAATTTTCCAGTACCAAGTCTGCATTAATGGCAATCTAACTGTTCCATGTACAGTGATGTTACAGATCTCAACAGCAATGCATTTAAGTGTGGATCAAAACTGAACAACAGTCCAAGCCAATGGTTCAGCCAATCCTGTGTTCTGTTCTAGGGACAACGTGGCATTCAGACACACAGAAAAATAGAAGCAGCAAGTAAAATATACTAAAAACAGCACACATGTGGCTGTTTATTATTTATTGAGTTCCAATGGTGTGTTCAGCAACTTGCATTGGAATCTTCCAATGCACTTATTTAGGTCATTCCAAGTTACAGTGTCTCCTTTTTCTGCCCTAGTAATTACAGATTTAGACTTCTTATGCAGGCTCTGGCTCTTACAGACTGTGTGGAAATTTTACCAGCAGGATGTATAGGATTGTTCATCTTAAATATCTATAGCCAAATGTTCATGACCTGCCCCACGGTTATAGAGATTGCCTGGTTCTTTTGAGTTTGCAAGGCCAAATTGTTCTGCTTTGTAATAGTTCAGACACTCCCCTGCTTCCACTGGTCTTATTCCCAAGATCACTAGGAGGTTAAAGAGAAGAACAAGTAGGACAAATGCATTCCTGATGTAAGCAGATGAAACCTTATAACCTTATTTTATCTCTGCCCCCATTTTTGGATTTGTCAGCTGAGTAGCAGCTGTTTACACCAATTATGAATTTGGCCTAAGATATAGAAATAAAGCAGCAGATTATATTCCACGGAGAGTACATTAAAAATAAACAATGCATTCGTGTGTGTGGCAGAACTGAGTCTTGAGTCCTTAATGATAGGAAACAGGAAATACTTTGGTTGCTCTCCTTCCCAAGATCAAAATTCGTTAATAATTATACCACTTCTTAAAAGTTCCTTCTCCCTTCGGCTTTACTGCCACTGGGGAGGGGGAGGGAAGGCCGGAAGGGGGAGGTGGCGGGGGACTGGAGATCACCATAACAATATGTAGGTGGAAAAGAGAGACATTACATGTTCTGAGATAAGAGTAAGAAAAGCCTTGCATGATAAAATCAGGCAGTCCTTCCATTTTGCACCACAGTAAGCCATTCAGGAGCATTTAGGGGAATTCTTTTACTTCATTATGTTTTTTTCAGAGCCATATTTAGGAAGCTGCAGAGGACTACCAAAATACAGTCAGGAGCTGGGGTGGGGAGCAGTCTTAGCAAAGATTTCAACAGTCTTTAAACCTCCTGGCAATTTTCTGCACAGAGATCCAGCTGGAGGTGAAGATGAGGGTACAGAAGTTTTTCATAAATAATAATAACCTAGCATTCTTATCTACTTTAAGGCATTGTCTCCTCTGTGTTTTCATTTCCTTGTTTTTAAACCAAACAAATTTAAAATCAACAGCTTTTTAGGTAATCTGAGCCAGACCCCCATGACAGCTCCGTGGCAGCATTTAGTCTTTTGCAGGCAGTCTGCACAGGTTCAAACCCCATTAAAACCTTTATTAATATCACCTTTACCAACATTTTTTAAACCAGTATAATGACACTTCGTACAATACCATAGGTAAAAAATGAGAATTCAGGTTGCTGCTTCATTGTAGAAAGAAAATTCACATCTTGTCAATATTGGGAGAAAAAGGCTGCAAATGAAGATATAAAATCAGGTTCATGTTTAAAACATCTAAACTGATATTGCTTTAGGAAAGAATCAACACATTAAGAACAATGTGTGAATATCTACTGACAGCCCTGAGTGCAGAATATTGTTTCAGTAGTGCAGTTTGCTCATATACATAAAATAAGTAGGATTCAGTTGGTTAATAATTTATCTAGTGATTTCTTAATCTTGAACCAAAAATATCCTTGAATGTTTCCAGAGAAACTGATATCAGGCATTCACAGCAACTGTAAAATCAGCCCTTTTTCTGCTTTATACTGTCTGACAGTTCATCATAGTCTTGGCTCTGCAAAAGACATATGTGATTAATTCAACATACAGCAAGTGGTGCCATTAACATCATAGGCCTGTGCCTTCCCAAAACCAAGGGCTAAGATTTGCCCAGTCCCTTCTTAACACTGACCCTCTTGGGGGGGCTTTGGGTAAATCTTATTTCAAGGAATGAAGGAGAGAGAAAAAAATATTTTTCTCCATGAAGGAAATACATCTATAAGCAGTAAAATCCAGGACTGTCCAGAGGGGCTTGCAGGATTCCTTCTCATATCTGGCAGCATTAGGGCACTACACAGCAGCAGTGGTCACCACCAGCTCTCCAATTGTTAGCCCTGAACTCTCAGCAGCACAACAAAGAAGTTTGGAATTGACTAAATAAAAGTTCCCCAAATACTGTAAGTAGATATAGAGCTGGTTTTACCATACTGGCAAAAGAAACCTCTGTATTTGTACCTTTTGTTTTCCCTCAAAGAGTCCTGGCCTTGTTTTCCTGAAATCCCTCACAAAAAGGGCCCTAGGCTGAGGCAGTGAGCATTCAAGTGCTGCTGTCTTCCAGCAGATACCTTAACTCTTTTGTTGCTAATTTCCCTCTGATGAAAAAGGGATGACTGCTCTTGGACTCTTCAGCATTTATCTGTTGTCACGCTGTCCTTGAAAGTTCAGGGTTCAACAGCAGCTGAGCACTTAAGCAAGCACATATTGCTGTTTGGTGTTCATATAGATAAGAACAATTACCTCACAGGGCTCCTTCAGTGTTTTCAGCCCTACTGCTGAAAATTGACCCCAAGCAGTTCCCTCCAACTTTCCTGCATGATGTATTAATACTGAATCTGAGAAGCTTACTTAACCAACTAGTGCAAAAGGCTTTGCTTCTCCTAAATAAGAGGAAGCAATGTGAGGAAAAAACACCTCATGCTGTACTGGATTTTAAACTATAAACCCAATCAGCAGATTTTGTAGAGCAGCTATGCTGAGCACACACACTCATCAGCGGTAAGAAACATACTTCATCTCTCCAGTCAGAAAATCACAGCAAAAATTCCATCTATCAACTTTGCAGAGTGGGCTCCCTTGCTGTAACAAAACAAAGCAAAACACATTCACACAGCCTGGTAATACTTCCCTTAATCCATATGTTTACAAATACAGTGGGCATAGGTATTTGAAATTTAAACAGATTTGTAACACATGGTTGTAAAAAATAATGTCACCCTTGGTGTTAAGTGGTAATTGCTGAATGTCAAGGAGAGGTCTTATTTAGTTTACTGTTGGCTACCATGTAGAAGATGATATGACTGGGATGCTAGCTCACTAAATGCTTGGAATTATTATTCCTTTAATATTGCAGTGACCACAAAGGCCAACTCAGTCTCTGCTCCAAAAGGTCTTACAAATGAGTCTTCATTTTCATGTTGCTTTTGTTCTTCTAAGTTTGAGAACATCCAGCTATATTTCTGCTCTCTCAGACTCCATAAAAAGCTTTCAAGGATTTATTTAGTGAGAAGATAGTATGGATATTAGACACTGAATAACCACCCACTGTATCGTATTACCTTTTGATGCAAACCATCACAAAAGTATTACCATGCTAGAAATCCAGCTCAATATTACTGAATGGTTATCAGAGTCATCTAGCATAATTCTCACAGAGGAAAAAAAAATGGTTTATGCTAAAAGGAATAGGTTGACAGTGTACTCTGAAATATGCCTTTTCCTGCCCCCCTCATCCCTCCATTACTCCAGAAGAACTCCTAAGTATTAAACATGGGCATTAGACAAGCCTGTAGAACTGTAGAAAGCAGAAGGAAGCCTGAATTTCTGTTTAATGAGTTGTCACATGCTTCCTTAGTAATTCTTTTATGCAAGAACTTCCTTAAAATGTGATCATTAATAACATGCTATTCAGGTGCCTCAGATGAGTACTCAGGTTTCCACTATAAGCACACTTATTTGTGATTACCACTGGAATAGGAGGACTTAGTGCCCTGCTTATCCACTAACAGGTAACACTAAAGATTCAAGCCTGGGCAAGCTGTCTACAGTCTAACCCACTTTGAACCAAGACAGCTAATGAAAGAACAGCTTCACTCACACACGGAAAACAGTGACTCCTGGCAAACTGTCTCTGAAGTCCAGCTCTGGTCTGAAATGTTTTGAGACCCACTCTTAGTTTTCTATAAACCCTTTTTCACTACTCAGGAGGTAAAAAAGAAAACCAAAAAACAGCAAACAACAACAAAAAAAACCAACCACCACACAACAACAACAAAAACCAACACAAAAAAACCCCAACAAAACAAAACACAACAACAAAACCCAAACATGGTTTTGACAGACATTACACTCACTTCAAGTGGCATAGTGGTTTGTCGCATGGAATAAGGCTACATGGAGGATGCTGTGATCCTGCAGTCCAAAAACCAGTGTTCACATCCTAAGAAATTATGTGTTTTAGACTGAAATAAAATTCCTTTCCTCTTAGATATTTTATTTTAATATATCAGGAACACAAGAAATGGCTTAGGTGGGCAGGACACAAATAAGTGGAAAGCATCCGAAAAAAAAGACGGTGTTAAATTGCTTTGGAATACAGTGGGTTCTATCAGAGAGAAAAAAATGGCTTGCTTCCACCTAGCATGCAATATATTGATTATTCCATTATTTGGTTAAGTAAATAATTGTAATGGTTTGGCTTAAAAACCGCAGGGGAAGACAAAGAAAAAATAACTCTTTTTCCTGTGCCTACATCCGGCTGGGAGGATCAGCCAGGTTACCAAGGTTACCTCTGCCTGGGTTTTTCCCATCAGCCCAGGAGACCCACAAGGAATGCTGGGAAGGGGCTGGGATTATAAATGCGGGAAGGAGCCCTCACTCACTCTCTCTTTCCCCTGGACCTGGAGCTGAAGGCGGAGTGCCTCTACTCAGCACGGCTTTGAGGATTCCCCCCCCGCCCCGGACTTTGCTGCTGCTGTCTCTTCTCCACGGAGTTCCCTGAGGTCGCCACTGCTTTTCATCTCCCCCAGCCTGAGAGGACCCCTTTGGGAGGACTTCTTCACAGCCACACCACCCCTGAAGGGACTGCTGCCGCCTTTTCCACAGATACATTTTATTTTTGGGGTTGTGGGTGCCGGCCTCTGGGCCTCTCCTGTGTTCTTGGGAGGGGTGTTCTCCTCCTCTGGGTTGTTAGTTTGTTGGGGTTTTTTTTCCCCTTTCCCCACGGTGAGGGTAGGTGGTGGGGCTGCTTTGCCAAGGGGGTATGGTGTAACCTCTATCCTTTCCCCTCTTCCCTTCTCGAGTTACACGTGGCCGGTGCAGAGGGGTGAGGCCGCCGGTGCAGAGGGGTGAGGCCGTCTTGTCTGGGGGAGGGTGTAACCTATATTCCCTTCCGCTTTCCCTTCTCAGGTTATAGTGTGGGGGGGTGTGTGTGTGTCTGTCTCAGAGAGTCCCGGCTGGCAACCACTGCGCCCTCTGCTGGCCATAATTGGGCAATTACACCCATTTATTCCCCCATATATCTACATCTTAATAAACTGCTGCCTTCCCTATCCATCTCTTGTCCATTGATAAACCTAATATTGTCCTAAACTAGGACAATAATACAAAAATTTTCTGTGTTATTTGATTATTTTTTCTGCATTGTTGCCTAGTGCAAGTCTCATAAATTGTGAAAGCAAAACAAGCATAAAAATAGCATAAAAATCTCCAGGTAGATACATCATCACACATATACTTTTAATCCACTAGTATCTCCTGTGGTCACATCAGGTGTTGGCAAAGACTTCAATTTCTGCTTTTTCCAATAATGACAAAACTGCTAGCTCCTGCAGGAAATATAGATCATTTGGAGAGACAGATATCAGTTATAGAGGTATATATTTACCTATATATATGCAGAATAGAAAAGAAAGAAAGATAATCATATATATATTCTTACCTGGAAAACAAATTAAGTTTTCATTTTTATGTAACACTCTTAATTCCCATGAGGCAATTATTAGACCTTTCCTTCTCATATTTAGTCATGTTTGGAATTGTTTTCAGGATGTTTAGACTCTCTTCTTCAAGTTGTCACCAGCTCATTACCACAGAATTACATTTTACAAACAAGAGCTGGCTAGAGACAACTTGGCTTGGTTACTGCTGCCTGAGGGAATTTGAAAAAATTATAATTTCCTTGCCTTTGGAAATAGACAGACATGGACCAAACTACAGGCAATCTCACCTCTTTACTGCCTTTCTGAGCTGAAGCAAGGAGGTTTTCCATTCTTGGAAGAACTCTCCTGTTATTTGAAAAGAGAACATTTGTACAGGATAGTTTTGTCCACAAAACACAGCACATCTTAGCAGACATTAATTTTCATCTTAATGACTCTCAAAATGCAGTGTTGCATAATAAGGAACCCACTGCATCTCCCTAGAAAGAGCTATTGAAGGTTCTTCCATGCTGCACTGAACAACATTGCAACCACTGCTTAGAGTGAGTCTCCATGGAAAGCTTAAAGCAGCCCAGCTCCTTGTCTTTCCAAGAGACAGAGCAGATGAGGACACTAACTGCACCTACAGCATTTTTCTGTAAGAATCCCTGGGATCTAAAACTTGCTATATTAATGATTAGCCTGTCTGCACCATGTTTGACAATGCACACACCACTACCCCTTGCACACACAGAAACACAAACACATCCCTACACACCTGCATTGTGATTACATAATTAGAAATTGATCTTTCTAACAAGAATTGTCTTGCTGCTGCCTTTGATCCATCTCAAAGTGTACCTCCTCAGATGCAGCTTCATAAACCACCTTCAAAACTTCAGCCTTCACTTCCCTGTAATTCCCCTCTTCCCTGTAATTCTCCTCTTGCAGAAAAGGAAGTGCTGCCTTTATAGAAAATTAGAGGCAAACTTTGAGGGATGGTCTGCCCACATGATTGCTCAAAGGTTAAAAATGTTTTTTTTCTTATAATTACAGTTAGATAGTAACTACTGGTTAGTGGTAAATTAAGTTAGCACATCTGAAGTTGACTTGGCATAAGAACAGGATATTAATCACCAAATAGCCATCATTTACCTTCTGTTAAAGCATAAATTGCAATTGTGAATAGATCAGCCTTATACACTTATTCCAAAAGCAATCTACAGGACAGATTCTCAGGCAGTGAGAACTTCCAAAGTTTAATTAAATTCAGAGCTACATCAATTAACACTAGCTGAGATATGGGTCCAAAGAATGATCTGTGGAGTAAATCAAAAACAATTTACCTTAATATCAGTAAGAATATCCATATTTTTTGTCCTGGTGGAATAGCAAATTTTTCTTGGATGCACAGGATGATTTTATGATGCTTGTCCCATGTGGAACTGTACAAGGAGTTCCACTGCAGTCTGCAGAATAATTCCCTCTTTATCATGCTCTAAGTGTAATTGGCTATCTGTACTTGTTACAAACATCAAATTAATTCCAAGTTAGTGGTTCTCATTGCTAAGACTTCTTGCAACAGAATGGCAAATTATCTAGAAGATAAGATTTCACCCACACTGCATGAACAAAACCAATGTAGTGAGCGACTTCAAGTGTTCAGGTCTTAACATGGGAATTGACTTACATTGCCTGACTGGTAGCCCAATCTTGTGAAAAACAGAAAAGAGCAACTGAGCCCTTGAATAATCTTCAAAACACAATGCAGAATTCCATGTTTGGTGAAACTTTCTTGAAAAAGAGAGCAACAATTAAGAAGACAAAACAAAAAAGAGGGTAAATGTTTTAGAAGCTTTCTATTGAAGTATATTTGCTATTTCCTGGCTCATAGTTATTCTTTTGCTGATTTCAGACAGCATAGTGCCTGTGAAAGCAAGAAATCCCTCTTTTCAATTTTTGCTGTCATTTTCTTAGAAGATTCTGGTCAGAAAATGAGACTAACATTTTACAAAAATGCTTGCGATGTTTTTGTCACTGTCTCAAAATGGATAAAAATGTGTCAGAAAATTTGACAAACATCAAGAATGTGCCTCTATGCTGTCAAGAGCATCCCCATTCTTGATGAGCCAAGACATGTAATACTCCCAATTTCACACTTCAGCCAAAAGTACTATAACTTTTTCCCATGGGGAGTCCTAAAGCTCAAGCTGGTAGATATTTCCCTCTGTTTGCATTAGGTAGAGCACAGCCTTTTGCCACATTAGCAAAAGGCTACTTATCTTGGAAACAGGCTGGCTTTTTGAACACTACATCATCTGAGTACTTTTAGATGTTCAGCAGCTGAAGTGTCCTATTGTGGCTCATTCCTGTGCAGAACAAATGTTGCTAAGACTGCTCCAAACATTTGTTTGGCACTCGAGAATCCCCTCTCCTTTTGAAGCAGTATTAAAAGCACTGTCAGCTCATTAATGGATTTTTTTAAACTTTTCTTTTGGCAGAAATGAAACTATCACTGAAGGAATTATCTTGTAAACATTGAAACAACCGCAACAGCATTCCATGCGTACATGCTGGAAAACAAAAACAAAATAAAAGTAGCCTTTTGCAATGAGACTTGCCTTTCCTGATTCAGCAAAGACTCCCATGACCTTGCAGACATTCTTTGGAATAGCTACTGAGACCTGCATGAATCAAATAACAAAATAAAAGCACTATAGTGCAAAGGACAAATTGTCCAGGGTTAGAGGAGAACCATTCCTCTGAAAACACCACGCACTGAAATCTCCCCCATAGATTGACTTGTGTACAAATGTCACCATGCCTACGTCAAAGGCCAGATTTCTCAGAAGACTCAACTTCCTTTAGAGAAATCCAGTAATGTTCAGAGTTTTAAAGACCTCAGCAAACCAGATTTTCAGTAGAACTTATGTCAGAGAGCTAGCATTGATGTTTAGATGAGATGATCTGGGTACCACAAAAACTTTATACATACAAAAGTCCTCCTGATAGATAGCATGATGAGCATTCTATATAGAAATATAGGAACTTACTCCCTCCTCTTCTTTTTTCCTTTTAATTTGTTTTTAATTTGAGAAATTAAAGACATTTTAATTCAGCTTGATACACTCTAGTGAGAGGAAGTAGGTTTTAGCTGAACTCTGTAGCCTCTACATAGGCAGTCTGTGCAAATTATTCTGTATTTTTCTTTCTATTTCTAGTTATCTTTGAAAGACTTTTTTTTCCTCCTAGGCATTATGTGTTAAGATGTGTTAAGAAAATCCAAGTGTTTTTCTAGAATGTGGTTTATTTTGATGATATATTAAAAAATTAACAAACAAAAAATATTTTAAAAAGCAACAAACAAGAAAACACTAGTAAAAGGCCTTTTTCAAACATATTCCACTTTAAAGTGCCTATTCTTCATAGGCAGACACAGTCGAAAGTTGAAGTCCTTCTTGCCTTTAAAGGATCAAGATAGCTTGCTACATTGTATCTGTGTCTTCTGAATGTAGATAAAAACCAAATTACCCAATTTAGATTATATTTATATGTATGTACAACAATAGGGCAACATGATATATTTATCAAAGTTAATCTCTGTGCTTTGAAAAATGATTGGTGTCTTGCTAATTTCAGAAAACTCCAAATCATTTGTTAGATCCATGCAAAATCAGACACTTGGAAGTTTGTAAGAAAGGCTAGATTGAAAATTATTTTGATGAGAAGTTAGATTCAGTTTAAAACTGACAACAATTGATTGGTGAGATTAGACAGATAGGTAGAAAGATGACTAGACAGATACATAAGACACAGAGAGGTGCTGGGTCTTGGAATGAAATTCCCTGAAATTCCCTGCTCTCAGTCTCATAACAGATTTGTAATGTGGACTTTGTCATCAGTCAAGAAGAAAACTTAATCTAGAACTGCCATGTAATGTATGGGATAGTTTTTCCTAAGGTGCAAGGTTTATGTAAGATAACCATCTGTCTTACTCGTGCTTATAACAGTTTGGGGAAAATAACTGTGGTCCTCTTCCTCTCTCATAGCTGTCAAAATGCATTGAGCAGTCAATGATTCAGAGACTCTGAGCAATTACCTAGAGCAGACCAAATTCTATGCATCTTACCAAAAATGACAGGAAAGCTGGAGCTTGTTCCAATATCCATGCAAGAGAACCTGCAACAACAAATGAGCTTGCAATGCATTTACAAATATTTAAATTACTGAAATGAGTGTGCATGGAAAGGGAAAAATAATCAGATCATCATGGCATCAGTATCTTCTGTACTTTGCCTCAAAATATGATCTATAATATAGAGGATTGCATGGAACATCTAGAAAAAAAAGCCTAGATCATAATTTCTGATTTCACGGGCCTAGGTTTTGAAACTCAGCCTCTCTCTTTAGACCATATTTCATTGTGACTTGAATATTGTATAAGAATATTCATTAACTGCTGGTGTAATTAGTCCACAAGGAGGCAAAGGGGAATATGTCCCCTCCCCTGTATATTCCCTATACCTATTTAGCCTTTCAGGTGTCTAAATTTGATATAGGTGCTAGAAGGCACTGTTAGTTTCCAATTGTACATTGGGAATCGGCAGATGATATACACACCAATACATGCACAAAATGTTCTTTGGAAAAACCATGACACCACTGATGTAAGTGAATTATTAATGAGCTTGGATCTGAATTAGTGTGTTTCAGCTGCAGAACAGTAGTAGCTTAGTAGCTTAGAATATCCTAAAGCACTTGAGTAACTAGTCCCATTTTTACAGCAGAACAGGCAAACCATCAGTCACAGCCCACATTATTTCCCAGACCTTAACACGACAAGGAAAATATTGTGTTTAATGGTGCCTTTCATCTAAGGGAAGGGATAAAACTCCGTGATGTTACAGAAGCCTTACAAGGTTGAGTGTCATTGCAAACCTTGACATAGGTCTTGAGAACTGATGATCTCTTAGTTCATAATACTTTTCCAGGATCTCTGATGTCCCACAGTGTGATACTATTGTCAGTTTTTTTGCCAGTCTCAGCAGGTTTCATTCTCCTCATTCTGAAGGAAGCAGTTCATGTTGCAGATTTGTTCAGGTTTGCTGCATTTTACTGTATTGCTGTGTCTCTCTGATCTAATGCACCTAGGAATTTATATCATATCTACTGCTGTATTCATCTGAGTACTTTTCTGTTGTACTGGAAAAGAATTAATTTCCACAGAATTAGTGCTCTCTGGTAGGGACTTTTTCAGAATTTTACTGGGAAAGTGTTGTGGGTTGGACGGGGGGAAGGGAGGAGGTGGGTGTCTTTTAAAACTTTTTTTTTCCTTTTCCTGAGAGAGGGGAGCAAGTGAAACAGCTGGGTTCTGGCACCTTGTGGCACAGCAAGGGCAGTGGCAGAGCAGGGCCAAGAGCGCTGCCACTGTCACCCAGCCCACAGCTCCGGCCTGGGTCAGTCCCCAGCACCTCGCGACTGCCAGGCGCAGAGCACGGCAGGCAGAGAGGGTGCTGCTCCAGTGGCTCCCTGCCCCCTCTGCACTGCCACTGCAGGCACTGCTCCTGCGTGCTCCTCGCAGCCACATGGAGCACAGTGGGCAGAGATGGCGCCACTCTCTTCCTGTTCCTCCTACAGCCCCTCTGGGGGCAGAAAGCAGCAAGGCCAGTGCGGAGCCAATATGGCCTGGCCCAGCCTGGCACTCAACACTGTGATGGAGTTGGGCTGAGGCTGGGAGCTGTAGCACTGGGCACGGCTCAGCTTGCCAGTGCTTCACCGTGGCGGCAGTTCCTCCCGTGGCAGGTGGCAAGTACCCTGCGGGCAGAGCGGGTGTTGCCTTGGCGATGTGTGGAGTGGGGATAGCCTCAGGCCGGTGCTGTGGCGTGGGTGGATGCAGCAGCAACTCTGGGCACCCCGTCCCTGGGTCCCTGCGATGCTGGCAGGGAGGCAGGTGGTGGTGGCAGCCCCTCCCATGGTGGGTGGCAAGCACTCCTGCAGGCAGTGCCATTGGCACCTCTGGGCGCCCAGGTCCCCACAGCACTGGCAGGGAGGCGGCTGCAGCAGCAGGCCCCTTCCCATGGTGGGCGCTGCCCCGAGCGCTTTTGGTGCCCATGCTGCCATGTTTGCCTCATGGTGAGGTTCGAAGAGGGGGCAGCGCCCAGTGCCATACGACACCAAACCAAGCTGCCAACCAATGGACAAGCAGCAGGCACTGGAAAGAGAGCATGAGAAAAGACAAGAACAGACACACTATAAAATGGGCAGAAATGGAAGTCAGCTCTCTCTCGGCTCTCTCAGCACGGGCAGCAGCACGGCATCACCACTGCACAAGCAGAGGACTACGTGGCTTCACATGGCAGCAACAGCAGTTTATCTCTTCCCCTTGGGTCCTCTGGGGTTTCCTTTCACTCTCTTGATTTTTTCCAGCAGCTCTGGAGTGGGACCCTCCTGCATCACCTTCCCAGCTCTGCCTGTGTGGCAGCACTCCTTCCTTTCCCTCCACAGCCCAGCAGCCGGCACAGAGCAGCAAAGGGGTTATTTCTTTTTGCTGTTACCATTGTCATGTTACTGTTTGTTAGTGGTTTACATGTTCTATATTCCATATATTTAATAAATTACTGTGTTGTTGGCTTCTCTATTACATCTCTCATCTTTTAGTAATGCCCCCTAGTGTCAGGACAGAAAGGAAACATAGAATGTGTTTTTCTGTAATCTAGAAAGTGGCTGTCAAAGAACTGACACTAGATAATCTACTATACACTACAATCACTGAATTCATCCCTTCTTCCTTCAGAATGATTTCCTAAAACATCTTTTTCAATACAGTTTATGTGAAGTTACAGAGCCTAAGTATTCCATTTGAAATACTATAAAAAATAATCATCTCATAACATACTCTTTCTCTAAAGAAAGGAAGACTGATATTTCGAAGTCAACAGAGAACTAAAAGTTCCTCTCAACATCACCTACATTTTCATTCTACCTTAGGAGCGTTAGCTTTAGCAAACATGAGTACCTGAGTGTGAAAAAAATGGACAGTTTGAGCTACTGGAAACTGATCAACACAAGATAAAAAAAAAATCTTATTTGATTTTGTAATGGAACATGCCAAATTGTAATGGAATAGGGAGAGGACCAGGCATATATAGCTTTGTTTTCACACGCTTTAGTTAATTCATGCTTTTCTTGGATGAGTTATACAAATAAATACACAATGACTGACAGAAAAAAAGGTTGTATGGTCACATATCAGCAACTTTTGAAGCCAGTGAAGGTTTCAGAATCACAGAACTAACTAGGTTGGAAAAGATCTTTGAGATCATCAGGTCCAACCTATTACCTAACACCATCTCATCTAAACCATGGCACTAATTCCCACATCCCACATCCCACATTTTTAAACACTTCCAGGGACTTCCATTCTCCCTGGGCAGCCCATTCCAATGGCCAATCACGCATTCTGTCCAGGGTTTTTTCCTGTCATCCAGCCTAAACTTCCCCTGGTGCAGCTTGAGATTTTGTCCTCTCATTCTGTCACTGGTTGCCTCACATATCTCTTGGATATCATCATAGATCTGGTAAAGGCAGCAAGGAAATATATACGTATTCATCTGTTCCTTTCTCTTTACATGGCAAATACAATGACTCATCCCCATCTCGTTCTCCATCAGCCTTTCCTCTGTCACTATCTTGAAAGGGCAGTGGAAGAACTGCAGCAGAAGAAATGCTGTAGTCAGCTGCATCGTCAAACGGATAACTCAGAACTGCTGACATCCCCCAGATTGACAGCTGCCTACAGAGGGCATTACATCACTGCACCACGCGCTCATTAACCAAGTGCTGCCAGGAGCAAGAAGCTAAGAGAAAGTAAGGTATAAATCATGTTTACAAACCACATGTACAATGTCTTTCAGTTCATTTGTGGTCTTTCAGTAGCTGTATTTAGTATTCTGTACACCTGCTTAAGGGGTTGATTTTTTCTTTTCTTTTCCATAGCATTTCCTATCATATCAGCTACAGAACTGGCTACATGGAGGTATCCATAAATTATATTGCAGCCTAGGAGTTTCTAGTGTGTGAACAAAAGGCACAAATGCAAATGCAAGTTGTTTAATTCACTGTTTATGTGTGATGTTACCCAGGTGCCAGTGACATCCTTATGACCAGCGCAGAGGCACAAGGGACCAACTCGACATACATTTTTAATGTGATCAGCTGTGACAGCACATACACAAAGTAGACCTTGCGGCCTCGAAGCCATCCTTTTGGAACACTTCTAGGGGCACAGAAGAAATGGTTTAATTAATCTTCTTTTTTTCAGGATTGCAGATTTTTTTTTAATATAAATTATGTACACTGAAAACCTGCCAATTATAGCAAATTAAGGGACTTGGCAAGTGCATCCCTTGGAGACAGATGGTAAATAACACTCAGATTCTGAGTTGAAATAGGGCTGGCGATTAACTGGTACAGGATAGGAAAGCAGTCCAAATAAATTAAATAAAAGGGTTTAATACGAATGCAAGTACCGTAGGTTGGGGTTCTTTTTCTGTGTGTGATAATGATGGCACCAAAAATATTGATGATTCATAATTAATATGCTGCACCCTCTGAGTGGCAGCAGGATTTTAGATCTTTAGCACTATTTTAAAAAACAGTGCCAGTTGTTTATTTTGCTTTCACAAGACTGCAATCAACTGTCATTTCATCCTCTCTGGATGATCTGTTAGTTAAAAAGACAAGAGTGCAGCCTCATAACAAAGAGAAAGTGCCCCTACAAATAGGAGGGGACCACAGTCAAAAATTCAGAGGAAACAGGGCCTCCTGAGATGCAGACTGCTATAGCAAGACTAGAAGTACCTGAGGAGAGTATATTTGTTTCCAACTTGAGCTGTAAATGAAACAGGAGTGATGACCTCAGCCTCATCCCCTACTGACCGTTTTTCCATTTCAAAAATTCACTGCACCTACTGCTCAAAATAAACATGCCGTCCCTGGCACAGCAGAGGTGGTGCTGATCAGAATGCACTGGCAGAGTTGGAAGATGGTAGAAAGAACTCGCAGCACCTGTGCGCGCTCTGTCTGGGAACGATTATTGCTAACCTGTCAGTCTCAGCAGCACTAAAATACACCAAATCTAATTTAGTTTAAAAATGCAAAAGCACAAAGAGATCTTTTTAAGAATCCAGCCAGAGATAAAAAAGATGACAAAGTCAAGAGTGTGTTAGTCATTTAATATGTACTCTGCTTAGAATACTAAATTCAGGAAATGACTCAATCACACACACAATTACAGCTATTTTCAGATCATAAATGATGCAGTATGCCAATACTGATGCAAAAACATACCACAATTAGCTCCTGCAAATGCTTTTGCAACAAGGCATCATTTCCAAAGGAGCCTTCAACTTGATTATGGCAATAGAGTATGCTTCAGGGCACACATCTCTATATGACTTCATTATTCTTGTAGGGTGACCTGACAATGATGTCACCAGAATGCTCCTTCACCTTGCATGCTCATAAGCACATGATAAGAAGGTTAATTGCTTTGATATATATATAAAGGGTCCATTTTTTTCTTTAGATGTTAGATGCACACAGCACAGTCTCATCACCAGTCTTTTCAAATTAATATTTCTACCCAGGAAAAATCAAAATGGAATAATGTTTATATGTGATTGAAAAACTGAAGTCAGTCAATAGCTAATGGGATTCCTCTAAGAATTGGTTTATTTATTCAACAATAATTTGCATGTCAGTTAGTAATTTTTCTCACAAACAAGAAATCAAAGCTTTAAAGAAAACACATGAGCAATAAAACCATAAGAAAAATCTCTATTACATTTGTTCAGATTATGAAAAATCAAAAGCTGGAAATATTGAGAGTAAAGTTTAAGATCAAAATCTAGGCTACAAGGAAGTGTCAGAGCTCCTGCTAGGTGCATTAGGACTAGGATGACAAGAAGAATCCTCACCTTTATCTCAGCTGCCATGTTGAAGTTATTTGTTGAAGCTAGCTGCTAAAAAGAGGAGTCACTCACTCTTCATAAATCTCTCCAATACCCACTCAAATGCAGTAAGGTAGCAGAAAAGAGTCAAATCTTCAAATGACGGACTTCAGTTTTCTCTTGAGAATTATTTCATTCACACTTTTTCCTTCTCTGTTTTAAATCCAGACTGCAGTATGTCAGTGATATAAGATTTTCCTTATGCTGAAGAATAAATTGTAGCTCAGGCAAATTATATAATTTTAGGAATATCAAACTTACAGATATATTTCATGAAATTATAACAACTCTGAAATTTTAAATTTTTTGTATTCCAAAAATTTGGATTTAAAGTGTGCACTCAAGGTCTTTCCAATTACAAGAGCTATTTTTCTCAGCAAGACTACTTCATAAAAGCTAAAAAACACTGACTCAACTAAGAATTACAACATTTGAATCAGATTCATGAATATTGCCATGAAATTTCAAGAAAAACATGGAAAACTTCAAGTTTCTCTGATACTTCTCAATTATTAAAAAACCTTTCTAACTGCAAATTTCTGTTTCTGACATGTCTTTATATCAACCCATCTTATATGTTCAGACTGTTTTACTTACTTCTTTGCACATACAATAAAATGAAAGGCTCGGATGTTTGTGCAGTGTGAACAAGTCTATCCTGCAGAAATTTCCAGTCTCCAATATGCAACATTATTCCCCTTCAAATTCTACTTTGTTTTAACCCATTGGATCAAAGGATATTCAAGAGTAAAGTAGACCCTGCAGTGTAGTTCACAAAAAGATCACTGAAATGAGGAAAACTAACGTGATCTGAACAATAACAATATTGCTAAAACTTCCATAGACAACATTAAGATAATTCTAAATACTGTGAAGTCTTTTTTTTTTTTTTTTGTTGGGTTGTTGAGATTTTTTTCTGGGTAGAGGAAAACTTTTTTTTANAATTTCCAGTCTCCAATATGCAACATTATTCCCCTTCAAATTCTACTTTGTTTTAACCCATTGGATCAAAGGATATTCAAGAGTAAAGTAGACCCTGCAGTGTAGTTCACAAAAAGATCACTGAAATGAGGAAAACTAACGTGATCTGAACAATAACAATATTGCTAAAACTTCCATAGACAACATTAAGATAAATTTAAATACTGTGAAGTCTTTTTTTTTTTTTTTGGTTGGTTGATTGAGATTTTTTGCTGGTTAGAGGAAAATATTTTATGAGATCAAGAAAATAACACATGGAACCATTAATGGCAGGGTGAGAGAGGAGAGCGTTCTTCTGAGGGAAAGAACAAGATCATATTTGCTAAAGGCCACAACAGGAATTCTGGAATCATAATAACGGCTTTGTTTATGCTGTTATGTTTAGGGTCTTTATATATATCTCTTTCTGACTACTTGGTCAAGAACTTGACAAACACTGCAAAGCAACAGTTCACAAACTGTTTTTTAGTTCTGAGCAGTTGTTTGTTTTAACTGTGTTCATCTT
>VYZS01106005.1:0-11806 GCA_013400695.1 Neodrepanis coruscans | reverse complement strand
AAAAAAAAAAAAAAAAAAAAATTTAAGTCTTTTTATTATTCTGTTCTTATCATATTTTGTCTTGTTGTCTGAACTGCAGAGACATGGAAAAATAGTTACAGGTCTTGACTTTTTTTCACTAAGATAAATTTAGTGAAGTGGATTAATATTGTGTATTTTGAATCTGCATTCACTCTTGAAACACCCATTCTCTTATGCTTCCACAATGCTGCTTTGTCCAATCCACCTCTAAACACAATAATGATATGTCTTTGACTATCTCCCCATGAAACAGAAAAGATTGAATTCTATCTACACCACATAGTTTAGATTAAGTATCTAAATTCAGTACTTTCAAGAAGACAATTAGAAACTGCAATGGTATTGAGCTACAATACCTCTGAAATTTTAAAGTATTGGGGTTTGCCAAGAACGATCTCTAAATAACTGAAAAAAGCCTACTACAGACAAGTATGCATGCAAACACATATACACGTATGCATACACAGATATATATATGCAGGATTTATACTGTGTTCCAACATGGAATGAGAAGAGTCTCCAGTATTTGGCTTAAAAAGCCTTCTAACACATGGATTTTATTAAAATGTACCTCAGTCTCACTATGGCTGAGCAAAAAAAAAAAGTGGTTCCGCATGACTGATAAAAGCTTGATCAAGAAAAGGAAAGAAAAATGTTTCTGCTTGTCTTGTTGCCTCCAGAAATCTGCAGATCGAAGAACAAATTATTTTGCCTCTACTTCAGTGTATGCAGTCACTGAAGTCTGACCATATCTCCATTCAAATGAGAGGGAAAATATCACATGCACTCAGCCAAACAAAGTACAGTAATTCCACATTGAAACCTAATGAGAGCAATAGTTATACATGCAAAACCGAAAGCTTTCCTCCCCTCATGTCTTGCAATCTATATCCTTTCAATAATACTGTGAGAGTAAAGAATTTGGAAGATAAACTGAGAACCTTTGTCTAGTGGAATGAGCCTTAAATACTACAACACTGACCTGTTTTGCTAATTATAATAAATAAATAGACGTTTTATATGATCCTTCTTAACTTCTAAGTACTTCTAATAAGGCAGAGAACTTGTGAAATAATCTGTGTGTCTCACTGGATCATGAAAGGACACCTGTTTGTCAGCACAAAATACATTGTGCAACAGTCTAAAACTGCACTCTTATCTCTTCATTGCATGCAGTTGCACTTGCACGCCCAGTATATATCCTCTGCTTCCTAAGTCCTGCAGCACTGCAGCTTACTGTGCAATGTATGACAGAAAACAGCTGATGCCTAATCTGCTGATACAGAAATACAAATAGCTTCTCATGTTATATCATTGCTAATATGTGATCAAATATTTCTAAACTTAGATCGTTATAAATAGGGAGTCACGAGGAGAGTCTAATAAAGACATGCAGTACAAGCAAGCTTGTAAGAGACAGAGCAGGCAGCCTTGAGAAATGGACCCCATGAAATAGTGCAAGAAAGATAAAAGATAGTAATATAATTATTCATGTCAAGTGACACTTCATGGAACACACCATGATATCAGTAAAACTATTTCTGAAATGAGACACTCATCAGTAAAAATAAAGTTACAGTATATAGCGATTCAAAAATAATGGAATTATGATTAACAATCAGGGGAACCTTTCAAATCAAGCAACTGGGTTGTTTTTTTTAACTAATTAATAAGAGGTAGCAGTGAAGGAAACAAGCAAGGGAATTGGCAAATTGGGTAGCTTGCGCAATATATCGGTATAGAGTATTCTTGGTCTTTCCCACTTCCAACTTCTCTTAAACTTCTCATTCCTTAGCTCCTTTCCCATCTCTAATGCCACTGAGTGCCTGCTCATCTCTGCCTTCCTGTCTACCTGACATTGCTTCCTTCCTCTTCCTTAGGACATGCTCTTTCCTGACATTCAGTACGCTTATCCTTGATCTAGCAGTTACATCATGATGATTTAAAAGAATCTACAGAGATAGTTAATAGCAGATAGTGTGATGAAAAACAGTATGTATAGAGATTAATGGGGTTTCAGTTGGTTGGTTGTTTTTATTTTTGTTTTATCTGCTTCTTCATTGTTCTTTCCCAGACTTTGGCAAAGTCAGGATGAAGAGACAGGAGGGGGTTATGAATGGGTCCTTGTAAGGGACCTCAGGTACTTGCCCAGGGAAGAGGACTGAAGAGAGGAACTTTACACAAGATAAAACTCCGTCCTGAAGTGATGAAATCCTGTTCAAATAAAACTCCATACTTTAGTGGTGAGCAAAGTATTAGCTTCCTCAGTACAATTTAATCAGATACAAAGCAACAAGACAAGTGCTGGATTCTGCACCTGAGACTAGGCAACCCTGGTTGTATATACAGACTGGGGAACAAGAGGCTGTGGAAAATATCCTGGGGGTGCTGGTCAATGGCAAGTTGAATATGAGAGCCCTGCCAGACAGGCGGGACAACCATGTCCTGGGGGGCATCAGGCAAAGCATCACCAGCTGGTCGAGGGAGGGGATTGTCTCACTCTGCTCTGCACTGGGATAGCCTCACCTCCAGTCCTGGATGCAGTTTTGGGTGTCTCAATATTAGAAGGATATGGAGCTGTTAGAGAGCATCCAAAGGAGGGATACAAGAATAGTGAAGGTTCTGGAGGAAAGATATATGAGGAGTGGCTGAGCTCACTTGTCTTGTTCATCCTGGAGGAGACTGAAGGAAGACCTCATCACAGTCTACAACTTCCTCATGAGGGGAAGGGGCAGTGAAGGGGCAGGTACACATCTCTTCTCTCTGGTGACCAATGAGAGGACACAAGGGAGCAGCATGCTCTATCAAGGAAGGTTTAGCCTAGATATTAGGAAAAGGTTCTTCACCCAGAGGGTGGTTGGAAACTGGAATGGGGTCCTTAGGGAACGGGTCACAACACCAAGTCTGTCAGAGTTAAGGTGTTTTGACAATGCTCTCAGGCATATGATGTTATTCTTAGGGCTGTCATGTGCAAGGCCAGGAGTTGGACTTTGATGATCCTTTTATGCCCTTTCCAACTCAGGATACTCTATGAACAAAGGGCAGAACCTATCCCTATAATCTATATTTCTATAATCTATAATCTATAACTCGGGATAGTGTGTAGTACTAACTAAAGGGAAGAGAGAAAACCTCTAATCAGGGTCTTCTTCACGTAAGGTATGGTGATACATGTGGGATCACAACATTTATTTTATATCAACTATCACATACTGCGTTTCCTTTAGAATACCTTCCATACTAATCATTATGTGTGAATAAATGTTATTTAATTGCAATAACCTTGAAGATGCGCCTTTTAATTAAATATAAAACTTAAATTCTTGCAGCTCTTTTGCATGTAATTTATCAAGTGCAATGAAAGCAGGAACCTTATAAAACCCAGAGAAACTCCACAGTAATTCTAACCAAGGGTACAAGCTGTGTAATGAAGCAGATCCCTTGAAGCAGAAAAAACTAAGTTTGAAAAATAGTGTGAATTCAAATTTTTTTCTGGCATGGTCAGAAACAATTATTAAAACTTCCTGCCATACCAGCAAATACTTTGATCTTCTATAACAGCAGGAGGAATTTGCTGGTTGTGCTAAAGAAAATGGGCAGAACTTATGTTTTTATTCCAAAGTCAGTTTTCAAGGCAGGAGAAAATTCAGAGGATATTTGGTTTCCTCCAAAAGAACTCCATCTTCTATCGTCATTGTCATCAGTGTTAACATAAATTATTTTGAGGGAAAAAAATAGAGAGAATGAGCACACCCTAGCCTTCTGTCTTTGAGTAAGCATGGGATCAAAGAAATAACAGTGAAGAATAACATGACTCAGATTCATTGCCACCAGGTTCCAGGACTTCATTGATCCACAGGGTTGTTACACACAACCATAACAGTTAGACAATTCACTCTTTATTTCAGCAATCAGAAAGAATGTGAATTATTAACGTCTAAAATGTTTTCTGATATTTTATTTGACAAATCCTTTCTGATTGTCACAAAAACAGACCTGCTGTAACCTGTAAGATCCACTGATGCCCTCAAGGACAACATGAGTTTTAAAGCTAAAACACAGAGGACTAAAACTTATAAGGTGTTTTTAGAACACAAAACAATACTCCAAGTAGGCAATTTACAAAGTATGCTATAACATACACAACAAATGCTCTGCAGCCCATTTTCACCAGAGAAATAGAGGGAATGCCAACATCAGTAATAAAAAAACACATAGAAGAGTAAGTTGACTGAAAACAGTTAAAAGTATTTAAACTTTCATATTTTCTTCATGAATCCACAGAGAATAATGGGAGAAAATAAAAGCAATATGCATATGTATTGTATTTACATGATAAAGTTTTGGAGAGTCTGGTGGTAGTGACACAAGGGTGGCTTTTCTGAAAAGAGACCAGGAGTTGCCCCTGTGTCAGACAGAGCCAGTTCCAGAAGACTCCAAAACTTATCCACAACTGGGCAAATCTGAACCCATCAGCAATGCTGGTAGTACCTCTGTGATAACATGCTGAAGACAGGTTAAAAATGCTGTGAGAGTCATAGTAGTAACAAAAACCATGAAAAAACTCTGCAGATACCAAGGCCAAAAAAAGAAGGAAGGGGAGGAGGTGCTCAGGTGCCAGAGTAGACATTCCCCTGTAGGCCATGGTGAAGACCATGGCAAGGCAAGCTGTCTGCCTGTGGCCCATGGAAGTCCACAATGGAGCAGATATGGACCCTGCGGTCTGTTGATGACTACATGCCACAGCAGTGGATATATCCTGAAGCAAATTGTAGGTCATGGAGATTCCGTGACGGAGCATGTGCCAGGCAGGACCTGCAGTTCGTGGAGAGAAACAGGTCTTCTAGCTGTAGTTACTTCTGTGAGTAACCCACACTGGAGCAGTCTGTTCCTGAAGGTCAGCACCCTGTGGAGTGGGGTCCATATTAGAGAAGTTCTTCAAGAAGTGAGCCCATGGAAGGATCCACATCGGAGCAGTTCATGAAGGACTGACTGCCTCCTGTGGGAGGCACCCCATGTCAGAGTAGGGGAACAGCATGAGAAGGAAGGAATGACAGAAAAAAAATGTTAAAAACTTGCCATAATCTGCCATCCACATCCCCCTGCAGCACTTGAGGAAGTGGAAGAAAAGGTAAGAGTCAGGAAAAAAGGAATGAAGTTGAGCCTGGAAAGAAAGGGGATATGAGGAAGGTAGCTTTAATTTTATTTTTTGTTAATCATCAGTCTGGCATGTTTCTAATTGGAAATTAGTTAAATTAATCTTCCTCAAGTCAAGTCTGTTTTCCCATAACAGTAATTGGTGAATGATTGCTCTGCCCTTATCTCAACCTATGAGCTTTATTCATCCTATTTTCCTTCCCTGTCCTGATGAGAAGGGGTAGTGGGAAAGCAGCCAGCCAAGGTTAACCCACCACATTTTTAGAGACATAAAGAACAATTAGAATGACACAACAAAAAGATATAGTTGGCTATATTTGCAACAGAAGTATTTTGAAGTCTCCATCTGATTGATATCAAATTATATCAAACAGTGTGATTGCAAATAGTTATTTGATAAGAATCATAAACCAATTTTTTAAATTACAGAAGTACAATATTTTTATTTAAAACATTCAGTTCACATCTGGATAACAACCTAACAGAATATTCTGTAAATCACAGGGTTCTCTTGTGAGTTGTGTAATAACTTATAGATCAAATTATACAGGACAGTAACTATAAAACATCTCAACCGATACTGACACTTCTTACAGAATCCCTATTTTTCACATAGGAAGAAAAACTGCTATGCCTCTGACTTGTAGAGCTTCTCTGCTATGTTAACAAACTTATCAGTCAAAAGTGACACTTCATATGTTACAGCTGGCATATTTGATCACCTTTAACAAATGTGTTCATCTTTCTTTCATAAAAAGAAGTTACATAAATCAACTCGATTCTTTGAATGTTCATCGAATACTCTAAGCTTTAGTGAAACTGAGAGAAATAGGACTAGATGGGACCTCGGCACTTCACCTAGTCCACTGACAAGATCATCTGATCCTACATCACCCCTCAGAAATGCATTCTTTTAATCACTTAGAGAGATGTCCCAGCCACCAAGGAACTCTATTTCACATATTCATTGTGCAGAAGAAGGGGAGGAATTGCCCAGCAAATAAAGTGAAAAGAGTAGCAGAGGTTTACCCAGCGTTGAGGAAGACAAAATTGTGTGTGGGGAAGAGGGAGTGTTATGGGGTGGGGAAAATGTTTTCTTTTAAAAACTTTTTTTCTTTTTCCTCTTTTCCCCTTCTCTTGCTCAGGGTGGTGCACCCGCCTGGGTTTCCCTGTGAGTTCACCCCCAGCACCCAGTCCATGGGGAAGCATGGGGGTGTTTTGAACCTTTTTCTTGTGTTTCCTAAGAGAAGGATGGATGAGTGGGGCTGGGAGGTTGGAGCAGCACAGCTCCTCAACTCTGCGGGCAGAAGAGTGGTGGCGGCAGGGCCAGCGCGGCGGGTGCAGTGACTGCCCCTGCCTGGTGCACGCAGTCAACGCCAGAGCATGTGGTGGCTCCTCCGGCCCCAGCGGCATGGCCCCCCTCCATACTGGGCATGGAGCTGCCCCTTCCCCAGGTGCGGTGTGGCTGGCAGAGCAGTGGGGAGCGGCAGTCAGTGTGCAGGGTGGAGCAAGTCCCCGGGGTGGCACTGCTCTGCAGAGTTGACCCGTGGTGACAGGGTGCAGTGCTGCTGGTGACCCCNGAATGAAGTTGAGCCTGGAAAGAAAGGGGATATGAGGAAGGTAGCTTTAATTTTATTTTTTGTTAATCATCAGTCTGGCATGTTTCTAATTGGAAATTAGTTAAATTAATCTTCCTCAAGTCAAGTCTGTTTTCCCATAACAGTAATTGGTGAATGATTGCTCTGCCCTTATCTCAACCTATGAGCTTTATTCATCCTATTTTCCTTCCCTGTCCTGATGAGAAGGGGTAGTGGGAAAGCAGCCAGCCAAGGTTAACCCACCACATTTTTAGAGACATAAAGAACAATTAGAATGACACAACAAAAAGATATAGTTGGCTATATTTGCAACAGAAGTATTTTGAAGTCTCCATCTGATTGATATCAAATTATATCAAACAGTGTGATTGCAAATAGTTATTTGATAAGAATCATAAACCAATTTTTTAAATTACAGAAGTACAATATTTTTATTTAAAACATTCAGTTCACATCTGGATAACAACCTAACAGAATATTCTGTAAATCACAGGGTTCTCTTGTGAGTTGTGTAATAACTTATAGATCAAATTATACAGGACAGTAACTATAAAACATCTCAACCGATACTGACACTTCTTACAGAATCCCTATTTTTCACACAGGAAGAAAAACTGCTATGCCTCTGACTTGTAGAGCTTCTCTGCTATGTTAACAAACTTATCAGTCAAAAGTGACACTTCATATGTTACAGCTGGCATATTTGATCACCTTTAACAAATGTGTTCATCTTTCTTTCATAAAAAGAAGTTACATAAATCAACTCGATTCTTTGAATGTTCATCGAATACTCTAAGCTTTAGTGAAACTGAGAGAAATAGGACTAGATGGGACCTCGGCACTTCACCTAGTCCACTGACAAGATCATCTGATCCTACATCACCCCTCAGAAATGCATTCTTTTAATCACTTAGAGAGATGTCCCAGCCACCAAGGAACTCTATTTCACATATTCATTGTGCAGAAGAAGGGGAGGAATTGCCCAGCAAATAAAGTGAAAAGAGTAGCAGAGGTTTACCCAGCGTTGAGGAAGACAAAATTGTGTGTGGGGAAGAGGGAGTGTTATGGGGTGGGGAAAATGTTTTCTTTTAAAAACTTTTTTTCTTTTTCCTCTTTTCCCCTTCTCTTGCTCAGGGTGGTGCACCCGCCTGGGTTTCCCTGTGAGTTCACCCCCAGCACCCAGTCCATGGGGAAGCATGGGGGTGTTTTGAACCTTTTTCTTGTGTTTCCTAAGAGAAGGATGGATGAGTGGGGCTGGGAGGTTGGAGCAGCACAGCTCCTCAACTCTGCGGGCAGAAGAGTGGTGGCGGCAGGGCCAGCGCGGCGGGTGCAGTGACTGCCCCTGCCTGGTGCACGCAGTCAACGCCAGAGCATGTGGTGGCTCCTCCGGCCCCAGCGGCATGGCCCCCCTCCATACTGGGCATGGAGCTGCCCCTTCCCCAGGTGCGGTGTGGCTGGCAGAGCAGTGGGGAGCGGCAGTCAGTGTGCAGGGTGGAGCAAGTCCCCGGGGTGGCACTGCTCTGCAGAGTTGACCCGTGGTGACAGGGTGCAGTGCTGCTGGTGACCCCGGGCCCCCAGGTGCCCCACAGCACTGGCAGGGCAGCAGCGGCAGCCCCTCCTCCCAGCAAAGTGGAACCACGAGGCATTTTGGCAGGAACGCCACCATATTGCCTCACAGTGAAGTCTCAAGGAGAGGGCAGCACCCAGTGCCGTCATCCAATGGAGAGATGGCGTGCCCAAGAAGGGTGGTACAATAAAATCAGAGAACCAGCACCTTTTAAGAGAGCTGGGGATGGAAGTTCTTCCTCTTTTGGCTCCCTTCAGCGCTGGTAGAGGCACGACTCCCCCTTTTTGTCTTCCTTGCAATGCAGCAGAGCACAGGCAGCAGCATAGTGTCACCGAAGCTCAGGTTCCAGCAGGGAACCACCTGGAGGCAAGAGGAGTTGTGGTATCTCTCCCCCTTGGTTCCTCTGGGGATCTTTTTCACTGTCGTTTTTTCCAACAGCCCCAGAGTGGGACCAGCACTATCCACAGGCCACCCTTCCTTCCTTCCCCATTTTCCACAGCCCAGCAGCTGACCCAGAGCAGCATAGTTTGTTATTTTCATTTTGTGGTTATTATTGTCAGGTTTACTGCTTTGTTAAATAAATTCTTTTTGTTGTTGTCAACGCTATCAGATCTCACATCACTTGATAATGTGTTCAAACTGGGACACGGAGCCAGAGTCAGGAGGCATCTACCTTTAGGAAAAGGAATTAAGTTTCAAAAACAAGGTCTTTATGTTAGTGATTTAGGAACATGTATTTGTCTACATATAAGCTCTGTTTGCATGTCAGTGATGCTTCCTTGTCACAACAATGCCAAAACCTGTCTGGAAATGAAAGGATAACTGACAGAAAAATTTCTACAGATCATAGAAATTAAAGTTAAGATATTGTTTTTTAGAGTCCTGACTTAGATGACTATTTCAATGGGAAATACAAACACAAGATAATGTGTTTACAGTTCAATTCTATATTTGCTGATGTTCACAGACAATTTCTACGCACTTCAAAAAAGATTCATTCAAATGCTTCAGGACAATGTCTGCTTAGGAGACACCTGAGTTTTCACAGATATTTGGAATCAATGCTTACATTTCAGAAGCACTGACCTGGAAGAAAAAGTGCAGCTGTTCTGTAACCTTCTTGTAAATCTGCATGTGAACTCTATTCCTTTCATACAACTTTCAGACTCCTTCTGACCTTTCTGTAGGACCTATATATTTAGGGAGAATACAACTCTGTGGTGAATTTAATTATGCAAATGTGAAGGGGAGGAAATTGCTCTTAGTAGTTTTCTAATGATATATTTAAGTTCTGAGAAATTAAATTTCATTCATAATTCAAGAGTACAAATATGTCAGACCACCTGATGGTAGATCAACTATGTACATCTAATAGTAGTTCTGCACTTCCACTGAACCAGCTACAGGAGAGAGGGATACACGATTAAGACCTGTACATAGACCCTAGTTTGCCTGGAACAATATAGAACTACAAAGTTTATGATCAGGTGCTATATTACTCCAACACAAATGGAAGGGGATTAGATTACTGCACACACTCCTCTATGGAGCTGGAAAAAGATTATGCTCATGATGCTTTTGGGAAACTCTGAGAAGGCACAGTACTCCTGGTATTCCCATGAGTCAAAGATGAAAAAGCATTGGCAGACATTTGAGAAGAGCTCCAAACTCAAGTTCACAATGCTGACATGTAAACTGACATAATTCTGACAATGAAGAAACTGTGAATAATCTCTCTTCTTTCCCATTTCTCCACAATGTTTATTATCTAAGTATCCAAGGATGTGAATTTTCAGGAATAGTTTAATGTTGCAAAGTGGGGAGAAGATAAAGACTCTCAACATGAAAAAAAAGTATATTAAATTCCAATCTGGATTTTATTAATCTGGCAGAGTACTAGTGAATTCAGAGGTCAATTTCTGCTTACTGGAGGTCAGTAAAGCATTAGGAGCATACGTGCTTCTGGTCAACAAATGGGCTTTGCAAACCAAACAGGTAGGAAAATAGAGAAACTTTGAAAACCCTGAGGAGATTTTATCAGTTCTATGGTCCCAAAAGCTAATAAGTATTTCCCTCTGGAGATTTAGGTTGTCCCCAGGATGTCTGGGCGTAGACCAGCAATTTATGGATTAGTGCATCTATTTCTTCTTTTTGGTGTGGGAGCCATTTGTAGAGCTGCTGCTTTGGGAAACATTCAATATTCATTCTAAAAAGTCATAGCCACTCACAGAAGCCAAGAAGTCTGTTTTGGACACATGCTGTCTCTTTGCTTTGGATTCCATAGGTTTGATATGTACATGCAAGGCACAGGAAAAACTGCAAGTTTGTTGCAATCTAAGAGTGAGAAATCATGGAAATAACTGGTTGCAGTTTAATGTCTTTTAATTCCCAAAGCAGAGCATTAACAGTACAGATGCTGTCAAAAGAAGGAAAGTGAAGGAATCTGGAGCTGGAGCTGAAGCAGGGCCTAACATATGGGAGCAGATAAACCTGTCTATAGAAAATAATGACGTGTGGAATGTTGCCAGTTTTCAGCTGAAACTGGCTCTGTTCACATCCTTGAAATGTATATACCGTCGTCTCTCCAAGCCCTTCTTTCTGTTTGATCACTCCTGCTTCCACTCCAAAAGTCTCATCAGTTTCCAAGAGACTATTGGGGTTGTTTTACCCACCTACTAACAGGATGATGTGGAAACCTTATGAAAACTGTACTTTAACTTGGCAATGATAGCCCAGATAGAGCCCAGTCAGTATAAAGCCCTGAAGTAGAAATGCTCCCTGTGCCTGAAGCCTGGACTGAAATACGTTTAGAAGTCCCGTGCCTGCATATGGTTCCAATGGTATACTTGATCAAGGAAACATTTTGTGGCTTCAGTCAGGCCCCTGCTAGAATGAAGCATGTTGTAGGGATAAATGAAAAGCCAAATTTCTGAGTGTTTTTCCAAGCCAAACAAAGCTGCTGAACTTTCTGGGGTTTTCTTGGCACTTCTAGTGCTTCTGGGATTTTGAATAGTGCCTGTCCGAGGATAATTGACTCCCTCTGTATGCTATTGTGATTCGCAAAAAAAGCAGCATTTTTCTCAATCTTTCCAAGTATAGTCATTTTCTTAATAGCAACTGGACAGAACAGGAAATGGAAAGGACTGCTCTACAAGATTTAGATTAATGTCCATGAAAAGAAGCCTGTACCCTTGGATCACCTCAACAGGTGATGACCCAATATGTTAATAATTTATCATAGAATTTTATTCTTTTTATTTACACATGGTACTCTCATTTTGATTCATTTGAGTGGTTTAGCTGCAGCAGGAAAGAGAAGATTTAAATCTCTGGTTTCTGCCATGCATGTTTTAAGAAAGAAATTAACTGTACTGTACAAAGGCAAAAGCACTCCAAGCTACAGAAGCTGACTATACTAGAAATAAAAGCAGAAGTGGCATCATAGTGATGCCGTAAGGGGTAT
>VYZS01106003.1:1791-22460 GCA_013400695.1 Neodrepanis coruscans | reverse complement strand
AAATAGAGACGCAAAGCACAGTATGAAGAACCCCAGTCTAACTATAGGCTCTGTAAGGCTGTGTGTGCTTTGCCAAAGAAGAGTTCCTGCACTATGCAGAGCCAGATGTTGCAGGCAGCATTTGCTTGGAGGGCTCCCTATTTCTGCAACTATCCAACCCTTTAAAGTGTGCAAGGACTTGGCTCAGGAACAAGTCTTTTCAGCCTTCCCACTGTTACTCTACTCACTTCAACACATTTCATTCCTCTTCCCAGCAGAGCTGCTACTCTTCCCCTCACTTGGGACTTTATCAGTGTTATTCCACACTGTTATCTAATCTTCTGAACTTCTTTCTCATGCAGGGAAATGCTGTGATAAGGAGATAGATAGTTCTTTCTTCTGACTGTACTCCCAGTTTTACAGTATCCCTATTTGATGGCAGTAAGAAAGCACAGACAGGTATTTCAACAGCAAAAAGAGTGTTTAAAAATGAAAGCACATCATTGATAATGTGTCAAGGCAAAGAGGAAACACACCAAAAAACCTTCAAGACTTCCTGAAACAGACCTGAGTTACACTACCATCTGAAGAAGCTAAACCATAAAAGTAATATGGTTACAGAATGTCAGTGAGACTATAGAATGCCGCAGAATTAATAATGAGGACTCTGTCAGCGAAAGGTGACAGAATACCATTCTCAAAAATAAAGGTAATCAAAACAGTGCATTGTTTTCAATGCAGGAGACACTGATCTCATGGCAGAAATCTATTTTTATGTTACCTCTGGTGTGCTAACTGATTCATAAAACAAGAATGTTTTCTATGAGAAAGATTTCCCAAGTAACCTGTCAACTGACATTGGTATTACTACATTTAAATATAGTTTGGTTTGGGGCTTTTTTTGTCAATAGTCAAATAGAAACCCCTTAGAATACAGACTGCTGACAAATAACCTGAGCCAAGATGGACCTTCTGTCCAAATATGATGATACTTTAGCCACCTCTGAATGACTTTATCCCATGGCATTACTTGGAAGAAAGTAGTAGCTGTGAATGGGATTCTAGGCAGGTATTAAAATCTAGAAAATCCATCCTCACAACTCATATTCCACAATTTACTAGGCTGCACATACTGTTGGAAGTAGTGGACACAAGAGGAGCGATGTGCAGAATGAAGCAGCTGATGCTGAGGACCTGACACTCTATATACATTTCAGGGAGGGTTGCTTCAGACTAGTTCTGGTTTGGTCCTATTGACTGAATGCTACATGATAGCACATTAGGTGTGCTGCTTAAGTGCATCTTACAGTTAACCAGCAAGTCCAGCTTCATCCAAAATTATATCCCATCTGTGAGATCCAAGCCTGCTCAGTGAAAAAAACCAAAGCATAGATATGACTTCGAGTTTCACTTCAAAAGCATATTTCTGATTAAAAGCTTCTCAGCTAAGAACATCTGGAGCAAATTTATCTTTTTGCTCCTTATATTTTGGTTTCTCTTCTCTAACATACTGGACAATTTTGTTTTCCATTTGTGGATCCACAGACCTGCAGATATCTCATTGGAGTTGCATGTTCAGGCTTATCTTGGCTGAGTGGCCATGGTGCATGGCATGGTCCTGCTTTCCTATTCACCCAGCGTAGAGAATTAGTCAAAGGCTGCAATATTTTCCTTCCCATGGAAAACTGTGTCCAGGAGATGATTCTTTTCAAAGATGATTCTTTGTCTCTGCATCTTAGCAATATACTTAGCTAGAACACAGTCAAAAGATTTTACAAGACATGTCTAGTGTTATCACTACTGCTACATGATAGCACCATGTGAAGAATTATTAGCAAACAGTAATCCTCCGGTGGAATCACTGCTGTTATTCTTGCTTCTTTGTCCTGGACAGCATCTATCAAACAGGACTGCCTCAGCATGTGCCTATAGGTCACTTTGCACTAGTTCAAGGGTGAAGCTCTAACAAAGATTACAAACCAGAAGTTGTCAACTTCTGACATTTATTATCTATAATGAATGTTACAAAAACTCATCATGTGAAAGGCAACTTTCATCTATGTATGTTCCTTATAACCTGAGGCATGAGAGAAAAGTGGTAAAATGTGATCCTGTACTAAAACATGAATTAACAGACAAATTATTAATCCCAAACTCTTAATTTTTGAACAGCTGGTGTTGGCAACACTGCTTGTTCATTGATTATTGCCTTCTTCAGGGTATTGTTAGAGTAATTACAGAGCACTGTCACTGTTGGGAAAGGGTAGATTAAGCCCAAACATAGCTGTATAGAATCTTCTGAAGTGTGACTGATAACAACTAAAATTAAGTATGAGTGACAAGTGGGCACTGGGCCAAGAAAACAAAAGATTTAGGTATTCAAGTCAATCCCCCGTATTCAAGTCAGTCCCCCTGGCATAAATTGCTCTTCCAATTTCCAATACAATTGTATTTAAGTTGTTAATACTGAGAAAAAGTGCATGGGCTCTTTCTTCAATCCATCACAACACCCTACTATCAATCTGATTCCAACTACACATTTGTACAGAACACTTCCTCTAACACAAGTGCAAAGGCAATGTTTTTTGGGGGTTTTTTTTGGTACATAATATAATCTTGCCTTATTCAGACAAGTTTGTTATAATACTGCACTGAGGATGTGGTTGTCTCTGGACTTCAGTCTGTGAATTTGCATATGTATAGGCTGACATGAAGAAATTAAATACAAGGGCAATGCATCATCCTCCCAGAATCTATAACATATCTCAGAAAAATCAAATTTTGCTGTGGACTGTTGAATATTTGAGAGAAATGTTTATAGCCTAGGAAGGGAGAAGGAAAAGGTGAAAAAAGACTTTGGTAGCACTGTGAAAACAGAAAACCTTGCAGATGCGTTTTACCTCTCAATGTCCAGACATACTGCTCATTTAATCTGGGAACATACTTCACTATGCATATAGTATTTAACGAAAATTTCAGGAATAACAAGGTACTGCCACTGTGAGATTTCCCTTCTGGTTGCAAAGGAAAAAATATTTTGCAGCACAAAGCACATGCAGAGAAACTTTGAGCTACGATATTTCTATCAACAAAGAGGCTAAATATCCAACTTTACAGTACAGCATTTAGAAACTATGAAGTGTTATAAGCCATAGAGGTAGGGTCTGGGGATTTCAAGATTACATTCTCAAAAGTAGAATAAATAGGGCTTTTAGGCAATTATTGTTTTACTGACAGCCACATTGATGTCTCAATCAGATGGAAGATTTACCTTTGCTTCTGCAATTCTGAAAATCAAGGGGGGAAAAAGCAATGACAACAATGCTGAAAAGTAGTGAAAGCAATATTCATTGTAGGTTTCTATAATGTTTTTCACATCTGGAAACTGGAGGGTAAAAGAATACTTCACTGCTTACCTGGATCTAACCACTGTTTTCCCAATTTCTGTTCTGCTTTTATTCAGGTAGTACATAACTGCAGAGAAACATTCTATAAAAAACATAACTTACTGACTCAGAATTATTTTTCAGTCATTAGTCTTTACCGTTTTTATACTGTAAAGTTTTCTGCTCCTTCATTTAGTTTCTTAGACAAGTTCTGCATGAGAACCTGGAAAGAATATTACACGTATCTACTTCAACAAGTGGTAGATATCCCCAGGTAAGATTCAACACCTTAAAAAAGATATCTGCTCCCCATCATTCTACAGTCAACACAATGCCCTTATTGCCAAAATTGCTATTGCTATTAAGTAACTATTGCTGTCAAGTATTTCACGTGTAGAAGCCTTATCTAAGGGCACAAAAGAAGTGCCCAGAAAACTGAAATATGGAATTATTCCTAAATTCATAGAGAAGATACAAATGGCTGCCTTCTTAATACCATCTCCTTCAAAAAAGGAGTAATTCTGTTACAAGAAAGGTATACTGCAAAACCTTTGGTTAGATTTTTATCAGTACTGTAACTCCATTACAATTTTAAATTAAAACCCACAATTTTTTAATTAATTGTCAATATTGTAAGATCTACAAGAAAGAAATATCTTAGTTTACAATAGAAGCCTATTTCCAAGAATCATCTCTGCTGGAGAAGCAACTACCACCTTAGACTGTGTGTAGATTGAATTTATTTCTTTCAGTTGGTAATTGAAATGGAACATGTTTACAATATCAGCCTTTTGCATTAATAGATTTTATGCTTGGAGATCATCTTCTAGTTTAGGGGTTTGTATGTATTATGTATACACACACACAAAGCAAATATTAAGCAAATCCAATCTAGTGCTCTTAAAAATGAGTACTGCATAAACAAAACATAAGTGCACATGGCAATTTTATGTTCTAAATCCACCCACACAGTTGTTCTCGGCAATTCAAGAACAGAGTTGCATGGGTAGATTGACAGAATTTGAGTTACAGACATCTGTGCTGAAATAATGATCAGCATATGAAGGGTTTGTTCATTAAGCAACAGATTAAGGTTTTGGTTTTTATCCTCAAAAAGAAAATAAATACAATAATCACAGCAACAACAACAAAAACAAAAAAAAACACAAACCAAAAACAACAGAAGAGCTCAAGATACTCTGCTTCTTTCATTCACACCTAGAAATCTACTCATCTCAAAACACAATCTTCTTGTTCCAGGAACAAGCCATGGTAAACAAACCTGGATCTATAAAACTAGTGATCTTAAAAATCTGTAAAAAAATGGAATAAACTACAGGATCCTATTGTCTTTAGCTGCTGCCAATACCACACTGCAGTTGAAGATATAAAATCTCTGACAGACCAGATGTCGAAATGCCAGTCCCCATGAATTGTTCATCTTGGTGCCTAAAAGTCAAAGCTCACCTTAAAGTCCAAATCAGGAAGGCTTTCCCTTGCAGAACACTTTGTTTCTTTTAACTGCACATAGTTTTATGGTCTTCAAAGATGCCCAATCTTTGTTTGACCCCTGCTAGGGTGAGTGGCCTCATTTTGCCCCAGTTACTTCCTATGGCAGTATGTTTTACAGTCTAATAGCTCATCATGTCAGCAAGTCTGATAAGCAAAGCAGTCTTGGCAAAAGTCTAGACACTAAAGCAAAAGATGAACCAAAAGTCTAAAACAAAAGCAAATCTCTTCCTTTAAAGGAAAGATTTTATGCTTTTTTTTTTTTTCATGGAATGTACTCATGCTCCCATGGTACAAGAACAACAGCAGAAGCTCCATTTGTAACTGTAATTTTATTCATGTCATCCTCCTATGCATTTCTCTTGCAAGGTAAACAATTCCCCATCTTCAATTTTGTGAGCTAAAACAAGAGGAAGATCACACCTAGGTTTTGTTCCAACAGTTTGCAGGAGCAAAGTTTCACAGCTTACTCCTAAGCATCAAGACTTAAAATGATTAACTGAAAAAGAGGATAAATTTGTACATTTTTCACAGCCTCTTCAGAGCTCCAGGGCACGAACTTTTTCTTTCTGTGGCTTTCAGTCAATATCGAATGACTTTTCAAGAACTTGATCCAAGAACACCAATGAAGCAAGAACTAGTTACACAGCAGTGTTCTCTCAGTGCATGACCTGCCACAAAACCTGTGCTTCTCTGGTACTGTAGCATATAACAATATGCTTGGGGAAAAAAAAAAAAAAAAGCAGAAGAGCAAGATATAACTCAACCTTACCGAGCTTACCAGGCACACCTATTTCTTCTGGCAAATGCCGAAAGAGTTGAACAGGAGGAGCAGTGCATCTGCAGACAAACATTCCCAGGAAAGGTTCCAGAAGCATTATAATATGAGGTAAGTCCCATGGATTTCAATAGGTCAAGACTGTTACCACACAGACCTGGCCATGATTCACAGCATTCCTCTCTAAAAGAATATGTATACCCCATCTTCAGGGCCTTCTGCTCCATTACAGGCAGACTTGTAACCAAACATAAATTTTACTTTATTTTTCTCAGGAATAAATAGAGTCCCGATCAGCAAATTCTTTTCTACCATAAATTATACAGCACATCTTCCAGTTCATTAATACTGCCTAGTCTTGAAAGCTACAGGGATTTCACAATTCTTCCTGTAACATTTACAAAATATTTCCATAAATTTCCTACTTACTGAGCAAATAACATATCCTCTCTACTTAATGTTCTTAACACAGAACATTGACTCAAGGCACCAAGTATTGAGCATCCAGCTTGTTCTCTCAACGAGAGGACAACACAGACAGAGTTTGAGGGACTGAAATTTCACCAAGAAGAAAACCCTGTGCTTTCAGGGCACAGGTAAGAACTGGTGCAGCAAGAACCTATGAACCCTCTGGTTCATAGCCCTGCTCCCACAAGTAAATGGATGTGCAGGGCTCCCAAGGGCTTTCCTCATTACTGAGCAGTGGTTATCCTGTGTAGGACATGTCTGTATTCAAGGGGATAAATCCAAGACAACTCAAGGCTCCATTTTCCCATCACCAAACTCCAATTCTAAAATATAAGTAGAAGGGGTGGGGAAAGAAATCATATCACATAAATTTTTATATGGTTATTTCACTTTTTAAAATATGTCCTGTGAATACATCTTCCTCCAGGCTATAAGCAAAATACATTTAAATAGTTTTCACTCAGTGCATGACCACAGATATTTTTATAGAAAGTCTATCTGCAAAACTGTATGTGGGACTGTTAATAGGCAGTGATCTAACTGGCGCAGGTCACTAATGATTAAACATCACCCACAAATGGTACTTTTTATTAAGGCCTCAGTATGTTTAATCTTATCCAACAGCAGGCAACTCACAGTACGAACTCCAGTCATGAATTCACACTGTTAGACTGATAACAGCAGGATGTTCTGGATCACTGACAGGATCAGAGCTGGCACCTGCCTGTGGCCCAAGGAACGCTGCAGGAATGTTAAATGCACAAAGAGAAGCAACATCGTATCACATTCTCCTTGTTCATGACACTGATTTCATTTAACAAAAGCTTTATTTTATGCAACAAATTACACATCTCAGATATTTCCGAAAGACATTTCAGATGTTTTAGAAAGACGATGGGAAAGAAGGGAATCACTTGTTAGAGTGGAGACACAGAAATTAAGTTCCAGAAAACAAAATTGCTGGTGTCCCTGTTGAAAAACGTGGAATATGTAAAATCTTCTAAAGAAAGGATGTCCTTTGATGTTTGATCTTTGCACACTATCAAGCCTAATCAACAAGAAAGGAGATTTAATGTGTGAAACAGACAGCAGTTAACAAGCAAGTTCTAAGTGATGTCCAGGTGTTAGGAAGAGAAATTACTTGCTGGGAGAATTGTCTTGTTAAGGTTTAGGGCTTGGCATGCCAAAGTGATCTCAGCCCTGGGGAGAGGTTAACAAAACTTGGGAAGAAGGATGTATCACTGACGGTGGACACAAAGAATGTAGAATTTACATGCCACAAGAATATTTGGCAGAACTGCCAAGATAAAGAAGAAACTAATACAGACAACTCAGCAGCTGTGCCAAACCAGCTCCAGCTGGGTGAAAGGTAATTCTAGCAGGGGGAGAGTTACTACCAACTTGAAGACCACCAGTTCAAAAAACCCACTGACTTGAGAAAGACTGAGCATGCAGACTAATTAGCATGAGAAGAGAGAGAATCATTAACCAATAGAATTAATAAGAAAATATGTTTCTTGTAGCCAGTGAACATTAAAGCCTTTGTTTTCTAATAGAAATAAATTGTAAATAGTTCTGGTATTTGGTGTGCTTGATTTGTGGCAAAACACTGAGCACCCAGGCTTGTGCAACTCCAAAATAAACAATCACTGTTATCAGGACCCAGGAGGTGATACTTCCCCTGCAATTGTCACTGGTGAGACCTAGAGTACCGAGTCCAGCCCTGGGCCCTTCAATTCCGGGATAACACTGAGTTGCTGGAATGTGTTCAGAGAAAGGCAACGAGGATGGTGAAGGGGCTGGAGTACAAACCCTATGGGGAACGACTGAGAGAGCTGGGATTGTTTAGCCTGGAGGAGGCTCAGGGGAGACCTTATTGCTCTCTACAACTGCCTGAAAGGAGGGTGTAGCCAGGTGGGGGTCGAGACAGTGACAGGACGAGAGGAAATGACCCCAAGATGTGTCAGGGGAGATTTAGGTTGGACAACAGGAAGCATTTCTTCACAGACATGGTGATTAAGCATTGAAGCGGACTGCCCAGGGAGCTGGAGGAGTCACCGTCCCTGGGGGTGTTCAAGGATGTGGCATCGGGTGCCACGGTCCGGCTGACAGGGTGGCGCTGGGTCATGGGTTGGGCTCCATGACCTCAGAAGTCTCTCCCAACCCGACCGATTCCGTGATCCTCGGCTTGTTGCAAANCGCCCGGGCCGGGCCGGGCTGGCGGCACCGCGAAGAGGTGCGCGGGGGGGCGGGGGGCGGACCGGTCGAGCTCGCGCGTGACCTTGGGGCGGCCCCCGGGGCGGTGCAGGAGTGTCGCGGTCGCGGCGCGGGAGGGACACGCTCCTCGCACACGACGCGGCCCCCGGGCCGCAGTGGCGGCTGGGGGGAGTTAAATCAGAGGGGCGTTTGGGATGGAAATGACGATTGAGATCATCGGGCCCAACGTGCGGCCCTGACGGTCAGAGCGCGGCACTCGGTGCCACGTCCGGGTTTCCCTNAGTCACCGTCCCTGGGGGTGTTCAAGGATGTGGCATCGGGTGCCACGGTCCGGCTGACAGGGTGGCGCTGGGTCATGGGTTGGGCTCCATGACCTCAGAAGTCTCTCCCAACCCGACCGATTCCGTGATCCTCGGCTTGTTGCAAACCCGGTGACGACGGCGATATTGTGGGCAGCCCCCCACGTTTACCGTGGGCCAGGACACGACACCCCCCAGCCAGGACGGGGCCGCCGGCAGCACGAGCTCCACCACACCCGCGCGCCCCGGCGACACCCGCCAGGGAAGGGGCGGGGCCATCGCAGCCCCGCCCGGGACGGGGGCGGGACCTCGCCTCCCGTCCGCCCTGATTGGCAGCCGTAAGCCACGCCCCAAAACCACCGGCCGCGCGCTCGCCTCCCGCTCACACCGTCCTTCGCGCTGCCGCCGGGCCGCTCGGGGAGGGGGGCCTAGCTCTTTTGCCTGAGTAAAAATTGCCGCCAGCCTCACTTCCTCCGCGAGCGGCGGGCGCACTTGAAAGAGAGGCGCCCCCATTTCTTCGGCTCAGGCTCCTGTANCACCTCCCCGGGCAGCCCATCCCAGTGTCTGACCACCCCTCTGTGAAGAATTCCCTCCTAATCTCTCACCCAAACCTCCTCTGACGCAGCCTAAGGCTGTGTTCTCTCGTTGTGTCACTGGGAGCCTGAGAGAAGAGTCCGACCCCTGCCTGGCTACAACCTCCTCCCCTGAGCCTCCTCTTCTCCAGACTAAACAACCCCAGCTCCCTCAGCTGCTCCTCAGAGGATTTCCACCTCAGACCCCTCCCCAGCCTTGTTGCCCTTCTCTGGACTCGCTCCAGCACCTTAACATCCTTCCTGAGTGGAAGGGCCCAGAACTGGACACAGTTCCATAAATCACATCTGGGAAGTCAGAACAGCCCTGCAGCCAGTCCCCTCCTGTCCATTCCTGCAGGAAAAAAAACCCTGAAAGCATTTAATATAAAACTTTGTTCAAAACAAAATGAAAAACCACCTTTCCAATAGAACAGCCACCTTTTAAAAAGTTACCTTCAGTCCTTTTTTACCGTGTTACCAGGCTAGGCCAGATTTTTGGGACAATTTCCTGTTTTCTTAATTTGTCTCAATTCCCACGTCACACATTCAGGTGCATCATTCTGATAAAAACGTTTTCAGTAAATAACAATTAAAATAGGAAAGGAATCCCTGAGTAAGTAAGTGTGAAGTCCAGAAGGAAATAAACTTTCCTGTTGACTTCATTGCTCTGTTTAATAGAACTACAGTTGAGCAGGTAAAATGCTTTGCTTTTTGTGCTTCTGTTTGTTTTGGAAAAATGAAGACATCCTGCAATTCCCATTCTACTTAGTCGAATATGCAGTGTAATCACTCCCCCTGTTCTGTGCTGTTACATTCTGATGCTTCTTCCCGGGGAGGATTGTTCTGTGCAGGTTTAAGCTTATTGTGGGCTTGCAAAACACCAGTCCCAACGTATTTCAGAAATTCTGCTGCTGACAGAAACTTAGCTGGCAGCTTATGCTAACCCAAAATATTCCCTGATTTTGAAGTGTGTGTTGTTCTTTCCATCTCAGTCTCAGCATTCTTAGAAGGCTTAGTTTGGCATTTAAGAAAGTTGTGTGAAGCAGTATGAACAATTTGGCTGGTTTGAATAAATGGAAATTCCCTCAGTTACTGCAGCTGAGGAGTCAAGTAAGTTGAAAACAACTCCTCCTGTTTAGGAGGATAATGACTGCCATAACCATTACAAATATAATGAAAAGTATTAGTTCAGGGAGTTGGCTCATGTTTAAGGTGCAGACAGTGGGACTCTGTCAGGTGAGGACATGAGAACCTGAACTGTTCCCTGGTTCTTCAAGGCTGAACATGATCCCAGTAGGAATTTTGTTCTGCTCCTGGTTTTTCACTTGCTCCAACTTAGTTGGCTTATATCTATTTAAACACCCCATACACTGCAGACCTTTTGGTTTTATACACTGTGAATTGCTTGGAGTTTTTTGAGAAACTCTAACGTTCATCTTTAGTGCCGTAAATGTTACTTAAAGTCATGTTACATTCCAATACAAACAAAGTCTCAGGTGGTCCTGCCTAAGAGCTTCTCTGTGTTAGCAGTGACAAACATTTAACCTCATACAGTGACCTGTGTTCTTCTGTGAAGGACCTGCTCTTTGGGTTAGAAGTGTCCAGGTTCAGCAGCCTAAGAAATAACATAAAAGTTACTTCAGTGCATGTTCTGAAATACTAATTCTCAGCTTAACTTTCCTTCCTCTATTCCTTTTTCCTTTCAGTCCTTACCTCTGTTTTCTCTGCTTTCTCATTCTCTGATCTATTTGAGCAAGTCCCCTAACATTTAAAAACTTGAGTGAGGTGCTGTTCTCTGTTAAATTGTGTTCTAAATCTTGAACTGCTCTGTGCTGTCAGGAGAATGGAAATCTAACTTGCAAAATTGTAGTGGCAAGGCATAAGTTTGTTTCAGCTTTGAGCAGGATGGCCAGCCAGACCTCTGAGGGAAGAACAAACACACTCTAGAGCAGTGTAGGGAGAGAATTCTCTTTGCTATTTTGGGTGAGCTGCCTGCCTTGACCTTTCTTTGAGGACATCAGCATTTGACAAAGTCATTGCTGTGGTGAGCTGAGGAAGTCAGCTGATGTCTCTTCTGCGTGACTACATCTGCTCCACTTTGTCCAAGAATTGGAAAAAAATCATGTTAGAGTGATTAGAAGATTGAGACCTTAATATCAGAAGGGAAATTACCAGTACCTAACATTACTTTTTATGAAGCTTAGGTCAAATGTGTAGAAGCATTAACTTGTCCTGAGTGTAGTGAGACACTGTTGTTACTAAATCTGTTAAATTCAGTTTTAGTGACATTAAATACAAGTGACAGGGGTCATTTAAGGTGTCTCAGTTCTTACTCGGAAATGATCTGCAGTGAAATTCAGCCATTGTGGAGGATTTGTCTTCAGCCACCCTAAGCTTAGGAAGCAGCTGGGTCTGAGATCAAGCACTTGCCACTTTCTCTCAATAAACACAGACAAGTACCCAGTTGGAACAGCCACGGAGTTACACTGATTTAGCTGAGCTTGGTTGGAGCTGACCATGAGATTCACAATTCGTGGATGGAAGTCAAGTGGAATTCTACATTGGAGTGAGGGACCCTGGTTAATGCAGTGTCTGTGTCAGGCAAGCTGAGCTGTCTCCTTCTGCAGCATCTGTTTTGTTGTACTCTTTCCTGAAGCCAGTGAACCACGTCAATGGTTTTGATTTAAATTGCTATATGATGTTCCTAACTGGTGCCAAGCTGCTCTGGAAGTAATTTACAGCAGTGCACTGATGATTAAATGAGTTTTCTGAAATGGTTTAATTTGATTTCGTGATGAAGTGAGTCACTTGAGTTGGATCTGAATCTGCTATGGCTCCAGCAGAAGGGAGGTCTTTTAACTGTCTGAACAGGAATGGATTTCTAAAGCCTGGAGAAGTATGCGATGACCTGCAGTTGTTAACATGACTGATTTCACTATTCTAATGTTAATCCATACAGTGTGTCTTGTATCCAGGTGGTCTCCTGAAGAGGCAGGAGTTTTAGCACTGGTAACAAATGGTAGGGCTTGCCTTCTATCTGTGAGTTTGGGAATGAACAAAGAAATACCTTTATCATGAGACTGTTGGAATTAGTTGGCATCTTACTCCAATTATCAGTATTTACATTTTTCCACATACTACAGATATTTAATGAAATAAATTAAACATGGTCACAACAAGCAGGAATTGCAGTGATTTAGTAACTGTGGAAGTTACTGGATGGCACTGCTCCTGAAAAAGCTGAGCTCTCAGGGAGGCAGAAGTGAGATTCTGAATTGGAAGCTTTAAAGCAAAGGAAAGATGAGCATTTTCACATTTGCTGCAATACTAACAGTCACAAAGGCAAGAAAAGCTTTGAAGAAAAAATCACCTGCACATTTGGTATAAACATCTGGTCTGTAGTTCTATCAAGGCACCAACATTTTAAAGACAAATCCAATAAAGGACTTTAAAGTTCTTACAGACAAGAATTACTGATCCAAAATTGCTTTCTTCAAGTCTTTTGGCATAGCTGGTACTGTATTAGCCTTGGAAATGTAATCACTAACTTCTCCTGACTAAAAATAGTTCCTTAGATGATTCTTTAGTACCAGTATGACTAGAATGGGTCACAGCTCTTAAATAATTCAGTACTTACCTTCTGCCCAAGCCTGTTCTGTAGGTACTTCCAAATAAATTAAGGCCCAATTATTTATGGTTACTACTTGCGGCATTCAGGAGGTAGAGTTCATACCTCACTCTGACCCCAGTAGCATCAGCGATCCTTGCTTCTAATCCTGTCGCTCAGAGAGAGTCCTAGATAGTCTGTGTGTGAAATACAAGCAGTAATTTGGACCAAGTGCCAGCACAGAAAAAAAAAAGTTATAAATTTATACCACAAGGAAGTTGGAAAGGAGGCTCCTGTTTTTCTTGCTAAGCTGAGACCCAGAGGTGTTGCTGAGAAATCAGTGGGCCAACAATGTGTCTGTGGTTCACTGTCACAGGTCTTGACACCACATACATTCTCTCTGTAATGTATTCTGGTAATGACTGGCAGCATGCCCATCTAATGTGACAATTGGTACAGTTGCAAGTGTTATGTACCTTGATATTTTAATCTTTATTTATGCAGGGACTCAAACCAATAGTTTCCACTGAATCCCCATCTTCGATTTTTGGGACAACTAAACTTGCTTCAGATTTACCAGCAACTGATCCTTTCTTGAGTAAAAACAAGGTGCCAGACCTACAGAAAATTTTTCAGGTAATGACAACCTTGAGAGTAACTTAAAGATAACTGGAGAGTGGGACATACCTGTCCTTATTTTAATGTAGCTAACTACTTCTGTCATTCTGCAATACCTAAATTCTATAAGTCTAGTCAAGAAATGTCAAGTACAGTATAACCTGCAAACTTGTACTATACTACAGAGTATATGTATGCCTTGTCTAGGAGATAAATACAGGAAGTGGAATGCCTAGTAACATTGTCTTTTTGCTGGCCTCAGAAGATGTTTGTTGTATAATTTGACTGTTGGAAGCACTTTCTCACTTGGATTCTGGGAATCCAAGCGTATGCCTTAAAGCAGATCTGGAGGAGCAAAGCAGATCATTACTGTTTTGTGTATAAGAGCTTAAATATTACTGAACCTGTTTATAATACAGTATCAGAAGAGCACAGTAAAGATTTCAAGGCCAGTTTATTAGCCATGCAATTTCTAAGCGTACTAGGACTTGTCAAAACAAATTTGTTAAGCTTTTTTTTTAAGTATTAAGAATGTGCTTGAGATAATATTCCCTTTTCTCTCTTACATGAATGGTGAATAATTGTTTGTATGCACCTTTTCATGTTCTTTTGTTAGTGACACTTTTTCCATCCAGGTCCTTTTGACAAATATTTCAAGATATTTTTTTTCTGCTTGCACTTCATAGCTTTGGCTAACAAAACTAACTTGCTTTGCATTTGTCTTGCTAGATAAAAACCACATGATTGATTGTAGCCAGCTTATTTGTCAGGAGGTTGGAAGTCTCTTAATTTACCCAGGGTAGCTTGTTCCTAAATGACCTTGGCATGGGTGTTCATTTCTCTTTTTTGTGTTTTCTTTTTGCATTCTGCCCACAGAAAGCTGATGGACTGCCGGTACACCTGAAACGAGGCGTTCCAGACAGGCTGCTTTATCGGACCACGATGGCTCTGACAATAGGCGGGACTATCTACTGTCTGGTAGCCCTGTACATGGCCTCACAGCCCAGAAGCCAAAAATAAACCAACCCCAGCTCGTGGGACTCGCAACACTTCTCTGAAGGACCTCCTGCATGTCTCACTTTGCACTTCAGTCTGCGGTCACATAGGGTTCATTATTCAGATCAAACGTCCTGGAGAAAATGTTTTTAAATTGGTTGCCTTGTGTATTCTAAAATACAATATAAACAGACAAATACTTTTAACATATGGTTGTAGCTTTTGTCGTCTTGCAGGTATGTATGAAGAGTTGAAGAAAATTAAGCTTTTCTTTCTTTCCTTCCTTCCCTCCCCTAATTTAAACAATGTTAGAGAGAGGACAGGAAAAATACTTTGTGAGTTATGAGCCACATTCCTAAGAGGAAGGATGCTGCTAGTGCCCAAAACTCTAAAGCAAATAATTAAATTATTATAGCATACTGGGAACCTTTTTCTGTCATATACAGCTCATTTTACATAAGCAGCTGGCAGTGGAACTTTTCCAAATGCTGGTATATTATTAAAACTTGTACATCTGGCAGTAGGACAAAGGGTTTGTCTCCTTGGGAGTATGTGAAGTGGATTTATTCCGTAACTTTAGCGTCACTGTATGCAGCAGAGTGCACCAGAATTGTAGCATCAGTTATACCAGTTTTTGGTCTTAAATTTGTCAAACCATATTGTTGTGCAATAAGGATAACCACACGAACACTAAAACAGGCAAGTCTTGAAAGTTTCAGACCACTTCAGCTGGCCTGGTAGGGAAAAAAAACATATTGGTACACTTCTAAGTTCAACTTTTAGATCTCAAACCAGACAATTGATTCAGCTACCTTACTGTCATCTTTTTGAGATGGTAAATCTCATAAAATCCTCTCTGAGATCTCATTGTATGTTTAATTATAATTTTTGGGAAACAAGTCTGTCATAACTCAGCTGCTTATTATTTTCAGTGCTTGCACACAGCTATTTATGTACCCACATAAACACACATTTCCTTTGCTGTGTGGGTGGAAGAGAGAGAAGTCAATATCTTTATGGATTCCCTTTCCCTTGTCATAGCATAGCCTTGAACTGCAAGTTTCATACGAGTCTTCACAAAAAACATCCTCTAATTTGATAGATCCTCCGCTGCCCCTGAACATCGATTATCCACTCATGGGCACCCAGGTTCTGGATAAGATGGATTTACTGACTTCTGTAAAGACCCTTCTCTCACAGTACTGTGCACGGCCTTCAGTGTAAATAAGAAAACACGTTGTTAAAGGAACCTAAAACTTCCAGTTTCCAATGTTTTACTAAAAACATGCTGATTTTCCACTCAAGTTAAATCAAAGCCTTATTGTTCCTTAGGAAAGAAAATAGCTGCTTGTACTGTGATCTCAAGTTTCAGACAATGTTGGTATTTCAGGGTGAGAGAGATTTAAGTCACTAAAAAATAATTTTTTATGTAAGGACATAAATAATTTAATGTAAGGACAGGAAGAGTCAAAGAATAGCAAAGAATAACTGAATTCTGCAGGAATTGACAGCTATGTTCCCTCTACTGATAAAATATTTTATCTTTAGTAGTCCATGCTTCCATGGCACTAAGAACCCTGTGCTCTAGGCTGCTAAATCCTACAAAAAACAAACAAAACCCCCTCTGAAAATAGAGAAAACAGCACAGTAGGTTATTGTCTGTCTTCCTTACATACCACTTATTAAGCACTGCCTACAAGAATTTTCTAATAAAGGATAATTTGCACATAAAATTGACAGGTAGATGTTCATGAAGATGAATTTTGCTCAGAGTATTTGCATGCTTTTAGTTTTTTGATTTTATTTTGGGTTTTTTTTGGAGAGAGTGAGTTTGGGGTTATTTTGGTTTGGTTTTGGTGGGGGGGGTGTTTTAAAACAACTATTTTTAGAGTTCATTTTGAGGGTAACAGCTTTTCTGCTTGTTGCTGAAGCAAGTGTGGATAAAGTAATTAAGCTGTTATCCCATAGCTCATGAGCCAGTGGGAATACCTTTCAAGTACTTGTGGAAAGAATGACAGATTTATCACTCGGGTCTAGCTTGCTTAAAGGGAACTCAACTATGAAGGAGATTGGGTTCAGTATTGCTGTAGAGGTCGTGACTGAAGTTACGAATATCAGAATTGCCTTCCTTTTGCCCTCGGCTTCGCTTTTTCCAGCTCTTTGTTGCTGGTAAAAACATGCGCTAAAGGGAAAAAACCATCACCATCAGACTTTGCAAGTAAACAGAGACTACCTAATCTATTGCCTTTTTTTTCCTTCAGTGTTTGGAGTTTAAAAAACTTTTCACTTTGTCCTTCTCACAAAAGCTGACCCAGCTGAAGCAGGATGAGAGTGCTGCTTCAGCTGGTCAGACTCACACCCCTGGTTTAGTTGGGGGTTAAAGAACAAAGAGGCTTGTCTGCAGAAATTCATAGGAAAAAAGCCCTCAGTTAAATATATGTTTTAAAGTGTTTCTGACGCCAGACTTCTCTGAGGATTCAAGAGGGTTTATGTGGTTTGAATTTATATTAAGCCTTCAACGACACCCTTACCTTTAAAAGAAGGTTTTGAGTATGGAGAACTAGGGGTGACTTGCAGCATCAAGAAGGCTGATTTTGAATTGTCATCCCCAGAAGTAAGAATCTGATGGCTACTACTTTATTATGTGTGTTGTGTTCTGCTTGTTTATTAAAGACCCTCCCAGTTCTGTGTTAGAATATATGCAACCTACAAGCACCAAGAACTGAGGAAGAAAAAAACAGATGCATTTTTAAATTGTAGCTTATACTCTAGTGTTTTTTTGCTTGAATGTACGGTAAAGAATAAATTATAATAAGCTGTCATGCCCCAAGGTGCTGGGTGTGGAAGGGAAAGCAGCTGAGATTTACAATACTCTGGAACAAAATTATCTCATGGATAATCATCCATTCCCCATGGCATTATCTTATTGTTGGGAGACAGTGGGTTTCCTTCATGAATGATTTCTTTGGCAGCCTGGATTCAATAGTTAATCTTTGTAATGGTTTTTAAATAAGATTTCTCCCCTACTTTTTATGTGGGAGTAATAAAATAAATGCATTTAAGAAGATGTTGATAGTATGCACATACATCTTTCAGGTGCTTTAAAAATAAAAGTATATTAAGGAGAGTATTCCTCTACAGTGTTTCAGGATGACCATGCAGTCTCAATAAGCTTTTGCCTTATCATTTTAAATTGTCATTAGATGGATTATTTCAACACTAAGACATTAACTGACTGATCTTGTGTTAAAGTAAAGCTTTCAAATTAAAAGGCACTGTAAGGAATAAAAGCAAGAGAAACTAGAAAATTTGGAATCAAATCTTACAGACCTAAAAAACCCAAAACGAGTGTTTAAGAACTCTTTTCTTGCACATGTGTACATAGCTCAGTTGGTTAGAGCTTGGTGCTAAAATGGAGCCAAGGTCACGGGTTTGACCCCTGCACAGGCCATTCATGTAAGAGTTGGACACTACGATCCTCATAGGTCCCTTCCAACTCTGAATATTGTGTTACTTGTGCCTAATACTTACTCCGTCTTTAACTTCCTTCCTCCCTTCCAAGAGGCTTTAGAAGAGTCACAGATCAGGGTTTTTTTGTAACTCCTGTCACAAACCACTATCCCTGCAGATCTTAAAATTTGAAAAATCCAGATGCTTTTACATGTGCATGTATTGGATAAGTTATGTGTAAAATCATGGTAAACTGTTCTGAAACAGTTACAAGCTATGTGCATTTTCTGACACATACTGTGTCGGTATACTACTGACTTTTTCTCCTCTCCAGCTTTCCACTTCAGTGAAGAGTTTCACAACGAAGCCAAAGCTTGATCTGTTTCAAAGCAGACAGTGGGAAGAACTTCCCTGTAATCTAAGCATTCATTTTAAGCAATAGACACAATAAACAACCTTTTAAGCATTTGCATATTCAGTATTGAAACATTATTAATTTGAAACAGTTTCAGTCAGCTGCAGTGCAAGTGATGCACAGATTGTTAAGACATAGGAGTGTATTTGCTGTGAAAGGGAGTGCAAGCATGCCTGTGGATCAGGAAATAGGGTATATGCTATCAATCATCAGTGTGGCATCTCACTCCTGGTGCTTCTCATGTGATTCCAGGCTGCTTTTGGATATGGCAGTAGACAGAAGGAACAATTTTTTTTGGACAATTATCTTAAAATACAAGAGAGTGGAATTTAAGGGTCTCTTTCTTCACACATATACCCCCCAGTCTGTTGCAGGCAATGTATATCTAGGTTACAGGGAGGCAGTCATCATCCTCCAGCTCCAAAGAGAGATGATACTCCATGATAAAATACTTTTTCTAAATTATTTTGCCCAGAGGATCCAGTGCTGCAAAACTAGGGAGGTAGGAGAGAGGGGGAAGTACTTTTCCTCACTTCGCATCAGCTGCATACCAGTACTGCTTTCCCCCTTTCCTCACTCCCACATTTTTATTCTGAAGACCATGAAAATTTTTCTAGTTTACTGCTTTTTTTCCTATAGCATTTCTTAAATATTCTGTGCCACAAAAGAAATGAAATTATTTCTAAGAACCTCAAGAGAACTTCTAGAATATTCATATCAGAAGGTATATATTTATCACATGTATTTTTTCTCTGCAAGTTGGAACAAGCTCTGGAAGTCTCTTTTGTCAAGTATATGACCCTGTCAACCCAGTGAAACCCTTACAGCCTTTGAAGAAGCTATTCTACAGATGTTCATATGTACGAAGTTGAATGACTTGCTGCTAACAAGCACGAGACTATTGCAAAGAAATATAGGAAATACTTCTTTCCTACAATATTCTTACACTTCAAGCAATTTTATCTCAAATGTATATTGGACCCATTTTTATATCTTATGATTCAATTAGACTAGTCCTGCTATTAGGTGCTTTATCTGTTTATGGTGTAGTGCTACCTCAAACATCTTGCACACTTCTGATTTCATCACAGAGCACTAATTATGAAATTTAGGTATTAATTACCTAAATTACAAAGCTTTCACTTGAGGCACAGAGACAGGTGACAGGATCCATGGCAGAGTTCAGTATGACCTGCCACTGAAAACCAGATGTTCTTCCAACCACATGAAGGCATCCCTACCATTCTGAATGGTTCTTGCCATGTCTGAGGAAGATCATCTGTGTAATCTTCAGCTGCTTACCTACTCACAAAAGGTTAAACATTGTCTAATTCATAACACTGTATAAATGCAAATTATGTCTTCCTTTAAACTAAAAGTTTAACAGCATTTCTTTGGAAAGAAGCAAGGAGAAAGTGTTTATTGGAGTGGAGAGGTTGTATCAATTCCACCAACTTGATCCTGACTTGCAGCCAAGAGTGCAAAACTAATGAAATGCAGCTTTTCTGCCATAAAGATCAAGTGCTACTTATTAAAGCTTATTCTTGCGTAAGCCTAAGGAAGATTTATTAGTCTCTAATTGGAACTGATTAAGCAACTCTGCTTATATGTAAAACAAACCACACTTCATCATACTCATTGTTAGCGGCATAACCCTGCAGAATTAATGTGAGGCTTTCACCCAACAACAGGAGCAGCAGCAAAACCCTATAGTGCAGTCAGGCAGGCTGAAATCTACATGAGGTTCATCCACAAGTGGAGAAACCAAACATCGTAGCACTGCCCTTCTTATACTCTTAGAGAAGCATACTTGCAAAACAAACTGAAAGAATGATTTCTGGCAATCTCAGAGACTTTCAGGTTTCTCAGAAGTTCACCTGGAGCCCTTTCTAAAGCCCTGTAAGCTTTCCATGGCTGCCTGTTTTTCTCATTAAATAATTGTTTCAGATTTACACTGTGAGGAAGTGCATGACTGACTCTTCTAGAGCTGCAAACACTGGAGACACAACAGTCTCCAACTCAGCTTGTGAAAGGTTTCAATTTTTCTATTCATGTGTTTTTGTGTGGGAAAATTGCACGGATCCTATATGCTATCATTTTTAGAGCCAGCTTTGCTAGTACACAGAGCATTAGGCCAGAGGTAGAAGAGCCCTACCAAGTTGCCATATATTGACAGATTCTCTCTCCTAGGGCTGAATCAGAAAAAGTCTTGTTTCTAGCAAGGCATAATCTCATTTTTAGGTTGTGTTTCCATATCCTTCACAATTTTATCAGCAGAACATATAGGTTGCATAGCAACCTGCCCAAGTTTAATTCTTACTGGCAAAATCCAGACCAAAGTGAAAATGGTACAAGTCAAAGAAAAAGTCCTTTAC
>VYZS01106001.1:6485-16585 GCA_013400695.1 Neodrepanis coruscans | reverse complement strand
CGTGCCGGCGAGAGCCGCCGCTGCGCCGGCACAGCCGGCGCCACTGGCATGGCCGCAGCTGCCGGCATGGCCACAGCTGCCGGCGCCTCCGCGGCCGCTGGTGCTGCCACAGCGGCGCAGAGCTCCAAGGATGGCCATGGTGCCCAGCGTGAATACGGTGGGGGGACGGGGCCACCGCACCCATGCTGCAGGCGGCTAATGCAGACATGCTGGGGATCAGCCTCGTCCCCGCCCATCATGGCCCAGGGACAGGGTGGCCCCGCCCCCCGCTGGGACCCCGGAACGGGTGGCCCCGCCCTTTGCTTGCGGGGGGGGTGATGGGGGGAAGGGAAAAAAAGACCAGTTTTAGTTTCACCCCACAACAGCAACAAATGCAGCTCAGTCCTCGTCTCCAATCTCTTGATAAAGGAATTATATTTATGCCAAGAACATGTTTTCACTAGATGACTAATCTGAATAATCTGATATCCCATTAAATATTCTAATGACTATCAGGGTTGTTTTTGATTTTAGGTCCTAGTAGTATTTTTTTCTGTGGTAAAAATTCTACTTTTTTGTTGAGTTTTCCTATGTTGCTTTTGTCTTCTAAATCTCTGCTTCTGCATTATTCATTGAGAGATTAGTGGTCTACTCTACACTTAAACTGGGCATCATTGGTATATGGGATGCCATAATCTATGCTGTTATTCATTACTTCCCTTATTTATTAAAAATATTTTGTTTTCTAACAGCAGCTTCACTTTAATCAAAAGATGTTTTGTGTAAATATGCTATGTACAAATAAATTATATTAAGGCTGGATTTCTAAGAGTAAAAACTTTCATTAGAAGTAACAGGCAGTAAAGGTGGGGGGAAGGAAGAGATCTCAGGTCCATATGTTAAATACAGGAAAAATGACTATTCTGTGTAAATAATTCCTGCCTGAGGAACAGTGTGCAAACCACCGTCAAAGTCTCTGCTAACTGAGGGTTCATTCTGCTTAGTACGAAGATGTGTGAATATAAATCTGTCTTTGACTGCTTGGGTTTTAGTCATGTTCTTGTTTCCAGACTAGATGGGAAGCACTATTCTTCCCTTCAGTATGTTAATTTCTCCTAGACTCCAATCCTTGTGCTTCTATTAATCCTATTAGGAATCCATTTAATGAAGAAAGGACAAGGTATAAGTTTTAACAACTTGTGCACTAATATGAAAGACTTAGAGTTCTGATCGACAACAGTTAAAATACATTTGCTTTTATGAGCTTGTTAGCTGGTCACACCTCCAGCTAGAGCAAGGTGGTTATGTGGCCAATTTTGACACCCTAACAACTCTGTCAACTGGCTCAGAGTACATTTATCTTAACGGTTTGAGCGCTGCAGTTCATAGATGTGCATGAAAGAAATTTTGTGAGACTGTCAAGTGAAATAATTACATTTGTTTGACGGTGGGCTTGGAAACTACAGGTACCTTTGCTGTGTTAATACCCAGAAGTCCTGAATTCCTATTGGATCGCCTCTGTGATCTTCACAATATATGAGATTCACCGAACTGGGGGAGGCAATGCAGATATTCAGAAACCAGAGCCACTTGAGCAGCTGTGCCCATGTAGCATGATGCAATGTGAAGAGGGTCTAGACTGAGTTTTGAAAGTGGGATTACCATATCAGCCCACTTCTATATCCAAGAAAAGATAATCTATCGAGAACATGAAGCCCTGTTATCTTGTTCTCATCTGAAACTGCCTATGGGTTAGAAAAATAAGCCTAAAATTGCTCTACTGACCTTTTTTGAAGGCCATTTGGAGACTTTTACTGGGGATTTTATACATTTATATGAATATGTACCTATGTAAAATATTTTTTTTCTCAGATTCTCATTTTTCTGTATATTACAAAAAACACTACACAATTGTTTTGTATGAGAGCAAAATACTACATAAGCTGCAATTTAAGAGGAAAAAATATTAGTACAATATTATACTTCTTTGACAAGCACATACTTTTGAATGGTATTAAAGCAGGGTCAATTCAAATTTTATGTTGCTCTTCCTGGAAAATGCCAAGAGACAAGAAAGTACAGTGTAACATCTCTGTTGATTTTATATCCTGGCTGTCATAGAACAAAAAGGAATTAAACACTCAGTGCAAAATTTTATCATATACATATATGCAGAATTTCTGTTCATTGGGACTGTCTAAGGAAGACTTAATTCTCAAGTTGTAAACATCCATTTGCCTTTTTAATTAGGTGTTCGTGTCTGCATAGTAATAAACCATTGTACATTATTTTGTTAAAAACATACCTGAAATTATTTAGGGAAGAAAATACTGCTTTGATTCACTAAAACTGACATAAATTTAAAACATTCAAAGTTAAAAAAAAAAATAGAGTTGCCCTTTGTCCTTCTACCTTTCCTTTTTTGTAATGTTATTTTATCACTTGGATCAAAATGTGGTTAGCTACTCCAGATCAATGTCTTTATTAGTTTTAGATGTCTACTGTTAATATACTCGTACATTAAATTACCAACAACAGAGAAGTTGGTCCCTTTGGCTGGGGTGATGTTAATGACCATATATCACACAGTTGGAGATGAGAAGTGCAAAGATTTGCTTTAAGTACTCTCCCAAAGAGGTATCAAGACACCTTTTGAGGAAATCAAAGAGAGACTTGGGATTGTTCAAGAAAGTTGGGGTTGTTCAAACTGGAGAAGAGAAGGCTCTAGGGAGACCTCAGAGCACCTTCCAGTACTTAAAGGGAGCTTATAAAACAAGGGAGAGCAACCTTTTACATGGGAAGATAGCGATAGGACAAGGGGGAAAGGTTTTTAAACTGAAAGAGGAAAGATTTAGATTAGATGTTAGGAAGAAATTGTTTACTGTGAGGGGGGTGAGACACTGGCACAGGTTGCCCAGAGAACCTGTAGATGTCTCATCCTTGGAAGTGTTCAAGAAAAGGTTGGATGGGACTTTGGGCAACCTGGTCTGGTAGAAGGTGTTCCTACCCAGATCAGAGTGTTGGAACTACGTGATCTTTTAAAGGTCCCTTGTAATCCAAACCATTCCACGATTCTGTAAAACATGGAGTACTTTAACATGTTGATCTAGAAGTGCCCATTACAGATAAAGCCATAGATCAAGCTCGAGAGACAGAGTTGGATATTATCCGGATAAACAGGTAAGCCTGAGTCTGTTGTATCGCAGTGGGAAGGAAATTTATATTTACTGGTATGTTCCAGAAGAAAATGTGGGAAAAAAGTAGAGACGAAAAGTAAAACTTTGCAGATGACTTGAACAAAAAAAAAAAAAAAAGCAAACAAGAAAAAGTTAGGAATAAAAATGGAAGAGCTCAGCAAAGTGAGTATTTCAGTGAGGGGGAAATTAAAACTAAGCAGCATGATAAACTAAGTAGTGGCTGACCATAGTAAGGATTCTGAACACATTACAATTAAAAATTAAATGTAAAAAGTGAGATTCAGAGGAGAAGCTTTTGCCCCTAAATAATATTCATATATATATGAATAGAGGAAACGGTTTTTAATGAGAAATTCCTTCAACTCCTTTCATTAGAAAATGACAAGTTGCATTAGAGGAATATTTGGTGATACTTTTTCTTCTTTCTCTCCTTTTGGTAATTCATCCCCACTTGTGTCACATTCCATTTTTGTCTTTGGTGACTTTTCCTATTTATCATAAAAGGAGCAAGTCATGAGGTCCATATTTTGTTAATATGGAGGGAAATAGCAAGAATGTGTTAGTGAGACTTCACTCAAAAGAGAAGCCAAATAGTGTCCAAGAGCTAATAACCAGGTATTTTACTCAGTCTGTGGGAGTGTTGTTTCATATCGGCTTGCGTTGTTTTGCAAGGTTTCCATTTGCAGAGGACACACATTCTAAAAAATATTTTTCTACAGGTCACGATTTGATATTTTTTGAGACAAAATGTAAGACATGAAAATATAAATTTTGAGCTGGAAAGGGCCACTGAGGTTTGAGATCAGAGAATGAACACATGATAATATAGCAAATATGCTAAGAATTCAGAACTAGATGACTACTATTTCTACATTAAAGATTCAGATTTTTGGCAAGAAACGTTTATATCCAAACAGAATACTGAAATACAATGCAGGATGCTGTACACGATCAAATCCTGGGGAGATCTGAGGGGTTTTTTGGGGTGTTGATTTCTTCCTCTCCACAGGCTATATCTTACACACTTCCAGGTACAAGAGAGAAACCTAACTCACAGAGGGCCCCACTAGAAAACCAGCTGATACTGCTGGGTAGAGTGACTCTGATCACACTGAAGATTGCAACTTGGCAGTTAATGTCATGGTTAGGAAAATAAGGTAGCACCACTAGAAAAAGGAGTGATAGGGCTTGAATGAAATGAAAATCAATATATACATGGTATTTTGGATTAATCTTTATAAACAGAGTACAGAATGATAGACTATTATTTATAAGCAACAGTAGCTAAAGGCTACTTTTCTCTATGAAATGTGTTGAACTACACAAGTCAAAAACTATGCCTGCTTTGTCAATCTGGTGGAAATTTGGATGAATTATTGGTTCCTGATCCAATCCTGATCAATAATAGCTCACTGAATTACATCAGCACCTATATAGGAAATTAAAAAAATATAAGGAGTGCCACTGTGTCTTATAAGGAAAAAAACCCTGAATGAGCAATCATTGTGACTGATACTTTTACACTGTTTAATCAATTACAAATCCCATGTCTTTTCAACAGGTTGGGTTTAAAAATATAAATTGAAGTCACAATACTTAAGTGAATATCCTAGAATAATTTTTAAAAATATTATCAGAGCTATCTTTCAAATTCCAAATTCACAACTCCTCATCTATTGCAAGAACCCTAACTGCCTAAGTGGCATAGAATTCAGTAAAATAGCAGCATTTGAACAGTGTTTTGAAAAAGTCTACACAGCTTTTTTTCAGAAACAAGTGAATTATGCATTTTAAATATCAACAAATATTTATACAGCTAACAATCTGCAGCTTATCTGGTCTCTAGAAATTTAAAGAAAGGGCATATTGTAGTACTCCATGATAAACTCAATAATAATCAGAATTCCTACCAGGCTGTTAACTAATGCAGACATATTAACGTGTATCTTTAGCTGAGCTTATTATGTTCTAATAAAATTTAAAGAAGCATAGCTGAAGGGTAAGAAGTAGCAGCATCTGCTCTACTACCAGCTCTGCCATTTAGACACTACCCGTGTGTATGTTCTTGAAATGCTGAAATGAAGTCCTAGATTGATCTGCTGTTACTGCTTTGAAATAGTCTGTGTCAAAGCCTCTAAAATAGAGACCCAGATCAACAGAAGTGATGGCACTTGATCCTTATGATCCTTCCTCTCAGAAATCAGCTTCCACGATGTGTATCCCTAAACATAGCTGTGACCCCTACTTTGATGTTCCAGCTCAATAAAAGAAAAAAAACAATTGCAATTTTTACAAATATTTTTGTACATATAACCTACAGCTGCTGCAAGGCTGGTATCTGTTTCATGGCTAGGAGTTGCGCTAACATTAAATGGAAAATGATTAGTTTTGTAGTACTGCTGTTTCTTAAGTGATACGGATTGCTCTGAAAGCCAAAAATTTTCAAGGAAAAGAAAAATCTGGGCCTTTACATATCATTTTTGAGAATTAATGTGACATGAAAAAAACAGTTCTTTAGCTCCTTGCAAACATTTAAGTCATTTCCATGCTTTCACATCTGCTTGCAGGCTGGTAGAGTCAGGGAGCCCTGTCAATGGCACATCTAGTTTATGAATGTTGATTCTCATCTCTCTGGGCAACAGTGGTCCTTGACAAGATGTGAGATCTTGGGGCACATGGGGCAGTGTGGAGCATGAGTGCCTTGGACAGTGTCATTCAAGGAATGTCTCCCTTAGGTTATATCACAGAAATGATGTTACAATCTGAGAAGTTGTTCCACTACATTTGCTTTCCTTTAGGAATCATGAAGAAATAATTTGGTTGACTTCCGGCAACAGGACAAAGCTCTTTGCAGTTCTCATGTCAGGCAGTAAGGAAGAAACAGCAGTCCTAGTTCTATTTATGGAGTATTGCTTGATTTAACATTCAAAGTAATATTATAAGGAGTTCAGTCACTTTTAGGAAGACACATATAAAAGAATCAGTTTAATAATTTGTGAGGTAATAAAAATTAACTATTTACTTTTTTATCTTTTTCTACTTTTTTTTTTTATGTCACTTATATTTAATCTTTGATGTAGCTCTGCTAAAGCAGTCCTTTTTCCTGAAATACATACTCTAGGGATTTCAGTACATTTTTTCAGTGCATCTTTTGTTGCAGTGTCATCTGCATACAATAGTGAAGGGAAGAAGGTTTGGGAAGGTTTGGGAAGGGAAGGTTTGGGAAGGTTTGGGGAGGTTTGGGGAGGAGAGGGAAGAGAAGGGCAGGGCAGGGCAGTGCAGGGCAGGGCAGGGCACTCCCAGGGTGAGCAGGAAGGACCTGTCTCTGATCATCCTGGAGCNACAATCAGGGATTAATCTGGACATCTCTGAAGATAAGCTGGGAATCCCATTAGATATGAGACTGATTGCCTTCTACAGACTGCTCAAGGGGACATAAAACATACACATGAATGTGGATTAGTAAAGGAGCCTCTTGACAGAGTAGGATCAAGAGGACACTTTAAGCTGTCTTCACCAGTCTGTTTGGAATACCTGACCAAGAGAGCATCCTAAGTCATCATTAATAGAAATAAATAGGAGCCTAGGAGCAATGATCCACACCATAATGCAACTAAATGGTGTCTAGAGAGCAAGAAAGTGTTTAAGTAAAAATAAATAGGAAGGTTATTGATGACTTCCTCCTCTCCAGAGATATGATCTTCACCATCTTTCAGTTTTCAGCACCTTGCTCATTTTTCCAGCAGGAATATGGGTTACATTACTGTAAAGTTAAGTCTAGTGCCAAGAGGCTTGCTTTTTAGTTGCCTTTCACAGGGGCTTTAGTAGGTGTGCAGTGGTATCAGGAGACACCCAAGAGCACAGGATGAAGAGCACTAAGGTAATGCTGTCTGCCCACAGATCACACTAAGAGAGAAAATATTGTATATAAGAAATCCAAGAAAGATTGCACTGCACTTACAGTTTCTTAATATTATTACATTGCTACTCAATACAAAAAAGGGGTTCCACAACTCTTAGTTCTTAGGTGAGAGTATCTCTCCCAAGGAGCAATAAGTTCCATTCTCACTTCCACCTCCTATGTTGTTTTTTTCACCATGCTCATTACCCACTTTCAGTGGTACATTTTTTCTTAGCATCTGATAACAGCATAAAACAAGAAATTATTACTTTTTGATTTTCTAAATATCTAAATATTAGTGCAAACAATTACTATAGTGATTCCTTTTTTTTTCTTTTTTTTTTTTTTTTTTCCTTTAGTTAAGTGGAAAATTTGAACCCAGTTTCTGTGTGGCTGCACAAAGTGACAAATAATATATATGTAATACATACACACACAATTATTATAATACCTCAGGACCTAAAAACCCTTTGAAATGCATATCTTGGTAAGACAGGGGAAGAAAACAACAGTGCTATTATACTTAGCTAATGAAGGAGGATCAGCAGCCCAAGACTGTCTGACATAGACATCTACATCTCAGTTGGAATTCTGTGCATCTACACTTGTAAGGATCTAGAAGAGCAAGTGGAGGCTGATTTTGTCAGGATATATGAACAACTGAGGTTTTCTGAATCTAAGGGCATTTTCAGAAACTACTGTGCTGGTTTAAACTGGCAATGGCTATTGATGGCAGAGACCAGATCTGTTTAAAAAATATCCACCTAGGTTCTCTCTGTAGCTCTGGTTTCCTAACATCTTTAGAAAAATTGAGCCCTTTTGACTTTTTTGTTTCTAAAGATTGTTGCATAAAACTCAGGAAAATCAGTTAACCCTGGATTTCTGCTCTTTAGACAGCTTTACTGCATCCAAGTACAATATCTACTATTGTTTGAGCATGCTTGTTTTTCTTTGTCAGAAGCAATTTTAACCAGTCTCAAAACTTCAGAGGTTCAAAGAACATATTTTTTCCCTGAATACTTAGCTTGAAAACCTTGTTTATTTAAAGCTTATTAAGTAACCTGTTAAATTGATATGTAGCATCATAATATATCTTTCAGCTTTCCTGCAGCTGATTTCTTGGAAGGTTGTTTAACAGAGGAGCCCTGGCTGATGGAATGATGGTCTCATGGGATTTGCAACTTACTGAAGGAGCAGGTTTTTTTGCACAAGTTGTATCTGTGGCTCACTGAATTGTCTTAGAAGTCAGATGTTAATTGTATCAATAAACACAGCCATAGTGCTTTTCACAGGTCCCACGATAGCCACTTTTACCTCAGCTGGGGTTCTTAAAATGTTCTTTGACTGTATTATTCCACAGCTGACTTATACCACACAGCTAGTATTTCTCCCTGAGTCATATAGCAAGAAATTTGAAACTGCTGGTGAAGCATCCACAGAGCTCGCTCTGCACCAGGCATATTAAGAGTTTCAAAAGAAAATCAATAAATTATTCCCACAGACCACCAATCAGTAATAAAATGACATTTTCATCAGTAATAACAGAACACTTTTGCATTCATACAAACCCCACCATTATTTCAAATTCAATTAGCTCTGCAATTCCTTGTTATAATATTTTAAAAAATTGTAAAAGTGGATTCCAATTTGTGCAGCCACAGTTTTATGATTGGAAAAGGCAAATGAATACAGGCAGTGCTGCATACATGTAAGGTTTTATGAGGAGTTCCTCTCCAAATGAACTCTGAAATACTCTGTGCTTTGCATTATGCTCTTTAGGACTCCATTACAGTTTCAACCACTTCCAAGATCTCCCATTATTAGCTATATTGAATCAAAGATGTATCTCAGGAGAGCTTAACTTTGTATCTTAGATTTTAGGGAAACACTCTAATAAATTGGATCTGAAAGGAAATACTGTTGTTTATTGTAGAGAACACCCTAAATACTTTAAAATGTCACATTTCAGTTTCTTATTACACAGTAATTAACCCAGAATTAGCATAGTTTCTATGCAGTACACCTCATCATTTTATAGCTGGATAGATGACATTGACATAAAATATCTACATAGTAATAGGTTTTATAAACCGCTATGCAGAAAAAAAATATAATCTTTACTAAGAATGCTGAATAAGAGCTAAATTCTTCTCAGTCCCCAGCATAAGTCAGAGATTAGTAAATCAGATGAAGCAGACACTACCATGATTTCTATTACCTAGAAATTCAACACCAGTCCTTCTTTTCTTTTTTTTTTTTTTTTTTAAATGACCTATAGAATGGTTTGGGTTGGATCTTACCTTAAAGATCATTTTGTTCCAATCCCCTGCCACTGTTGTGTTTTTTTTTTGTTTCTTTGTTTGTTTGTTTTTAACCCCTACTTTAAAAAAATGCATTGGCATTTAGCACAACCTGGTAAATGTCATTAATTAGGGCTTTAATTTACATATGTTTTTTTAAAATAAATTTATGTTTCATTAGTCAGAGTAAAGAAGACAGTGTCACTATCTTCGACACCATAATATTTGCCCATGTCTGAACCCACTTTGAAGTACAATGGTTAAGCAAAGCCCTTGCTGTCCTGGACCAGTGCTAGCCATGGTCCTCTCTGAGCCTGGAGATGGCTTCCAAAGTCCTTTTCAACCGTCCTTTCTATGACCCTCTGATGCTCTGACAGGAGTGGGAATGACTCACATTTAAAATCTTGGGGTTTATGCAGGTGGTTTTTCATTGATTTATCCTTTTTATTTATTTTATAGTCCCCTTTTGTCTCTTTCCTGATATTGCCCATCAGTTATCACCTACTCAAAAGCTTTTCAATGTGACTTTTTCCATGGCAGAACAGAAAGGAATTAAACTGTTAGAAATACAGTCAATTGAAAAGCAGATTGGTTATGTTGAGTTCACAGGTTTTTTTTCCTAATGTTACAAAAGTCAGGGTAGAAATCATGCTTTAATTCTTTCTGGATTACAGTCCAATCAGAACTTATTAAAACTGCTCCTATGTAGAACAAACAATGAAA
>VYZS01106000.1:4151-22032 GCA_013400695.1 Neodrepanis coruscans | reverse complement strand
TTCAGCATTGTCAACATCTTTAAAGGGAGTCTAAATACTAAGAAATCTGTGGAGTGCTTAATGGCATCTCTTGGCAGTGCTCTTACAGATCCCTCACTAGCCACAGAGAAGCTATTTACAGGATGTCCTTCAACCATGTGTTGCCTGAGCTGCTTTCAGAGGGTTCTTTGTGTTCGTAAATTGTTTCCAAAGAGGAAGAAAATTATTTTTGAAGACTGAAAAAAAAAAATTACTAGTGACTACTACTGTTCTAAACTTTAACTTTCGGAAGATTTTACAGTTAGTGATCTATAGTACTGGGGTGCGGTGGGATCTATAGTACTGGAGTAAGGGGATGGCAGTGAAGCAAAACCTTTTTCAGTAAGTGACACAAGCCTTTTATCTGAGAGAAAAAATATTTCCATGCAGTACTGAAAGAGACTGGAATTTTGAAGAAAATGTCCTTGTGTCCTGGGAACACAATCAAACCGTTTTTTTGTATAAAATGGCATCCTCAAAAGATCCACAGAAATTAATGCAAATAAAAAAAGCTTAAGGAAATGCAGACTATCTGCTTGGTCCATAAAGACCAATGCAAAACCTGGAGCTACATTTGTGGGCTTACTGCACAGTGTGAGTAAAGACCCTTTGCAAAACAGTTTCAAAACTTTCAAACAGTAGAAAGCAGCCACATAGTTAAAAAGAAATTCTTTTAGACTTAGGTTCCTAAATCAGGATTACACAGACACGATTTTTTGAATTTAGATTTCGAGGCATGGAACATTGTTTGAGCTTGTTTTCTTATCTGTTCCAAAATATGGCTGCTGAAAGAGGCATTATGACAAAGCTCATGGCGCCTATACTTTACATAATAATTCAGAGGTTTTGAACACAGTCAGGAAATTGGAAGTATAAGATCCATCCTGTTTTCAGACTGAGAATGTTCAAAGCCATATTTCCTATTTTCAAAATTAGCTTCTCTTAAGGAAGTTAAAGCCACAGAACTACTTTCCTGATAAGTTGATTGATGTGAGATTTATAAACTATAATGGAAAGAGGACTGTTGATTTGTTACACTTTTTTTCATTACCCACATTTTAAAAATAAAGCCACTGTGACTTTTTTTGGGAAGGTATGTAAATTTTTAAGGAAATTTCTTATCTTTCTTCTCTTTGATTTGGAGCATTAGTGGCTTTTCCTGGAAAATACAGTGACTTTAAGCTGTGTCTGTTTAAGCCATATCTGTATAGTCCTATATCATTATAAAAAAATCAGCAGAGAACAAAATCAGTCTAAAGGCTACAAATGAACAAGTTTGTTAGCTTGTATAAGTGCAACAACAGATAAGAAATCTCTGTTGGAACTTATAGTGACTGAAAATGAAAACACAAATGCAAGCCATGTAGTAATAGCAAAATCTTCATTAAAATAATTAGAGCATGAAGAATATGGGTTTCTTGTTGCCAAAAAAAGTATACATTTAATTTCTAAGTTGAACTCCTAAATATATAGAAACCTGGTAAGGAATTTCACTACCAACTTGATAGCTACCTGCTTAATATAAGAAAGATTATTTTGTAAACCCTCTATCAAGATATTTGCAAGAAAAACACTATATATAAAGAAAATAGAATGAAAGATGATATATTTTTCTTTCTTCCGTGGAATATTTTGTGGGAAAAGATTTCTAAACTGTCATATTTCTTTTAGTTGCTTATTTAAAAAGTTTTAAGAAAATTCATTTGCAGTAAACTTCCATTTATGAAAAGTAGTTCTTCTACCAATCCTACGAATTTTATTGAGTGTTTGCACACTCTATATACTTTTTAATTTTGTGTTAGAGAACAGAATGATATATCACAGTGCTAGGAAGACAGATGGGTTTGGTAGTTCATGAAAATATATAGTATGTTTTAGAGTGTTTAGTTTTAAAAATGTTGAAATTCTCAAGGAAAAAAAGTCTATTAAAAACTTCCTAATTCAGTGTAAAAGAAGAGTAAGATTAAAGTCATATTTAACTATCAAAGTCTTACTTGGGTATTAATTTAAAATAAAAACCAAAAAGATGGATTTATATTCACCAAAAATACACATAATCTTGTGTTTAAACTTCAGTCATATAATTCTGCAATCATTAAACTACAGCAGAACTAATAATGAGTTGAAAATTATGTAAGGGATTAAATACCTCACTGAATCTGGATTTAGGAAGATGTCTCTCTTTTTTAAAATAATATTTTATTTTTAAGCTTCAAATCAACTCCTCTATGGTTTATTTTTGAGTAATTGTTCAGGTAAAATACTTTCTCTCTTCAGAAACAAGCCAAATATTTTCATGATTTCATCATTTTAATGAATTATTCTTGTTAACAGTTAGCTTTAACTTTTTTTTTCTTTTCACACGTTTTACTGGGAATATCATTGAAATGTTGAACTATGCTCATGCACACAAATATTCTTATTGGTATTGGTACTTGTGTTGATTTATATCTACTTTTATGGGTCTTGTTCATTCAGGTGGTGCACCTCTAAAATGTAGTTTGACTATGTGACTAAAAAAGATATGTGGCAAAATGAAATTAACACCTTAAAAAATTCCTCCAGAATATGGCAGTGAATCAGTGAATCTAATGAAGCTTCAAAGTAATAACTAGTAAATATTTTCATTGTGCTAGACAACCCTCTAAGTATCGATGCATTAATCATTAGAACCACTTAAAAATTGAGTTCAAATCTCATTAACTCCTTGGAAGAGACCACATTTAATGTCTATTCCTGCCAGGACATGCAGAGAAAACAGGTTTGTTTTGGAATATAAAAAACATAAAATACTACACTTAATCCATGATTGTTACAGTTAATGGAAAAAATAAATGAATCAAGACACACAATAAAGCAGCTTTTGAAATATTAGTGGTGTCATCCATTTGGCACAAAAAAAGTTGAAATTTTATTGAAAAGGAAGGTAAGAGATCTTTCAAGAAAACCGATACCAAATCATTTACATTCCATACTCTTATAAACTAAAAAAAATAAAAATAAAAAATGTCAGAAATGCTACAAGAATCAGCAGGAAATAGCCATTTGTTTTATCAAATGTGATGAGAAGTAAATAGTTTTCTTTCCATGACACTTAAGCTTTTAAATGTCTAGCCTTGAGGAACAAAGTTAAAAATAAAGGTGTTTCCCCCTTTGTATGTCATAGGTTGTATTCTTTTGTTGTAGACTTGCACAGGTTGACAGCCTTATGACCAGCATTTTAGGTAATTTTAATATTTTTTCTGATTTTCCTAAAAAAGCTTTTAACTATAAAACCTTAACATGAGATGAAAGTACATATTTATATAGTTTAAGGTTGTTTAAGTGCAGAAAACAAAGTTAATGTATCTCAATTGTCATCAATAACACCTTGAACCTTCCTATAGAGCAGCTAATGATTGAGGTATTGTGTTTCTTTATGTAACTTCATGGTAATGTGTGTTCATAAAATCTGATCACATTAGAGATATTTTCTTCAAATATCTAAATGGTTGCTGGGCCCTGCTGTACAGAGACGCATTCAGTTAGAGGTTAGCTATGCACTTAGTATTGAAAGCCAAGGTGATACTCGGTATGTGAGAAGATCTGAGAGACAATATGATCTAGGAAGAATGTGTTTATGATCATTCACTCATTATAGGAAGGAAGAGGTGAAAGGGAGGGGAAAGAAAAGAAAGATGTGCTTTGTATTTCAAGGAAGAACAGACTCTTTGAAACATGGAAACTCTATGCAGCAGTTTGTTTCTAGTTCAAAGTATTTTGCCAAAGTTTCATGAGTGTCAGATTTCCTAAGTTAGCACCTGGTGAATGCAATTTTTTTATTTTACATCAATGATCATTTTGAGTAAGACTTGTAGAGTTTCTTGCTCATGGAAAATTAGATACAGAAATACCAAAACAGTATCATTCTACATTCTGCTGACAAACAAATCATGTAATAAAACTCTGCAAAGTTATAATTTTTAATCTCAAATGTGAGCTGGATCTCTCCATTGTGCGCAGCATTACACTGGATTATGCGTAAAGAACAGATTTGCAGTTTAGGAAATTGTATATATATGTATGTATGTATGTATGTATGTATGAAAACCATAGGGAGTTCACAAATCCTTGTTTGTTTAGGTTTTTGTTTTGGTTTTATTTATTTATTTGTTTCTTTATTTGTTTGTTCGTTTGTTTGTTTGTTTGTTTACATTAAACCAGGAACTTAAAATACTGAGAAATATTCATCGTTGTGTATTTATGGATATAAAAGGTTTGGTGCTATTGTCTGGTTAGAAAATGCTGTGTCTCCAATAGTTCTAACCAGTTATTTCATTTTCTTTTACTTCAAAGATACTGGAGTTCTATGGAAAACTGTGTATACTGTAAAACTGCTGAAGTCAATCCCTGTCCCAGCTGAAAAATGCTCTATGGTACCACCTACAGTGAAAAAAAAAATGTTCAAAGGAAAATCTAATTTCTCTCCTCTGTCACCAAAAGATGACTTCAGATATTAAAGACCAAATACCTCAAAAGACTCCAATTCAAAAGCTTCAAGAATCCTTCTACTGATTTCACTGGAGTTTGCATTGGACTCCTAGAGTGGTTCATCCTACTGTGCATGCTCTACTGTGATCTATATATCACACTGTCATATTTATTAATGCAATTTCAAGTTATTTAGTGGCAATGCTGGTGAAAGCACTTCAGAATACAAATAGAAAGCAATCCTGTAATTGATTGCATACATTATGTGGGTGATAGGCCCAAGATACACTGTGGTTTTTTGTGATTTTGTATTTCCATTGATATTTACACTGGAGGTTTGGGTTTTTAAAATATGTATAAAATATATATAGTATATTATATAATAAACTGCATATCATTGTATAATGAAATATATATTACATATTGCATACTATAAATTTTATTTTATATATATAAAAGTAACTAAACTGTAACCATTTTAACAAAATAGGTTTTTTTATTATACATTGACTCTGCTCTAAGTGTGACTTCCATGAACTGTTACAATACCTTGAGCTTTGCAGTAAGGGGTTCTTTTTATATAAGATCATCATTCTAATTTTTGTTTAATTGATGTTACTATCAATTGGATTAATTTTGGTTTCACAGTCACATGGCAAAAAGTCAATGGTGGTAGATTAATACCTTTGCACTAATATTGTAAAACCATCATATCTTCATTAGCAACCTGATAAAGACCAGTCTAGATGACTGGACAATGAGGTGGAATGAAATCTAGCTCAACTGCCAAACTCAAATGATTGTGAGTAGTGACACAAAGTCCAGCTGGAGACTAGTCATTAGTGATTTGCTTCAGCGCACATCATGTCAGGGCAAATACTCCTTAAATCTTCATTAAGAGCCATGATGATGCGATAGTGGAACCTCAGAAAGTCTGTGGTTAAGTGGTTGACAATGCCAAATAGTGGTGCTGCTATTCAGAAAGACATGGACAGAGTGAAGATATGAGCAGACAGAAACTTTATTAAGTTCAGCAAAGTCCTACTCCAAGGATGAAAAACCCCATGGCTGGAAAGCACCTCTGAAAGGGACATGGGATCACAGTCGACCATGACTTAGAAATATGTTCCCAAACTGCATTAGGAAGTGTCATAAGTAGGTGGAGGGAAGTGCCCCTTATGTATCCAGCACTGATGAGATCTGTGGTGTGTCTAATTCTGGGCTCCTCAGTGCAAGAAAGACATGCTCATGTCTGAGCAAATCCAGGGGAAGTCCATAGAGAATATAAGGGTTTGGAGCACCAATCATCTGAGGAGTAACTGAAAAGATTGGAACCTTTTAGCATGGAGAAGACCTGGGGGGGCCTCATCAATATACAGGAATATCTTAGTGGGGAGTGTGTCAAAACATTGGAACAGGCTGCCTTGAGAGGCTAGCTGTCTCTGTTCTTGGAGGTATAAACACCTCAAAAAAAAAAACCTAAAACAGCCTGCTCTAGGTCACTCTCCTTTGGACAGGAGAGCTGCAATCGGGGATCTCCAGGAATGCCTTCCAACTCCAAAATTCTTGTTATTTCATGGAGCTGAAAAGATTAGAGAGCTTGAAGCTTTGCCAGTGTGAGCCTTGGTGATTTGTGTCTGGGTTCATGAACGAAAAGATGATTGAAATAATTCATTTTATTTGTATACTGTATACTCTTTATGTAATCATCTCATGGCTTCAACATCTAAACTCTCTGAGTCAAAAAACAACTGAGTTTTTGGTTATTTGAAAAGAATGCCAAAGGAAGAAAGGGTAAAATACTTTATGTAAGAACTACCATTTTGACTGTAGCACTGCTCTTGATTGCAGGTGTATCTGTAATTGTGGAAATGACATTATAGTTCTCAGGACACATCATATGGCAGCTTGTTTCCTCTTTGCCTGGCTCTTTGTATGATACAGACAGCACAAAGAACATTACAGTACTTGGGGCTTTTTCTGCCTATCTGTTTCCTTGTGGAATTTAATTTTTTAAATATAGATTATTATTTACTCAAGATGCTGGCAGAGGATGCTGCCTGGGCAACCCCTGTGTGGAGCATCTAGGGCTGCCCAGCACGGACACAGCTGTTCCAGCGTCTTCAGCGGCCCTACCACAGGGCATGACTGAGCCCCTCAGCCATGGGCAGGCAGGAGAGAGCCCCAAGGAAAGCCTGGGCAAGGGAGGGCAAAACGCTGCCCAGCAGCCAGGGCTGAGTGAGGGGAACCGTGTGAGAAACAGCCCTGCGAGCCCTGAGGCCAGAGTGGGAGGAGGGCAGGAGGGGAGGAGAGACCCCAGCAGGGATCGCACTGCGGCCCTGGGAGAAAGACCAGTGGGGCAGGTATTTCCTTGTACCCCGTAGGAAGACCCCAGGCTGGAGCAGGGGAAAGTGTGAGGAGGATGGAGCGGCATAGACAAGGTGTTATGGACTGACTGTTGCCCCTATTCCCCATCCTTTTGCTCCAAATTGCTCGGGGGAAGGAGGTAAAGGAGTTGGAGATGAAGGAGTGAAGTTGAGCCTGGAATGCGGGGGATGTGTGTGAAAGCATTTTAATTTTTGTCTATGTCTCACCATCCAACTTTATTTGTAATTGACAATAAATTTAATTAATAATCAGCCTGAGCCTGTTTTGTCTAAGATGGAAACTGGTAAGTGATATCCCTGTTTTTATCTTGCCATGGGAGATTTTCAGTATTGCACTGTCCTCCTGTCCCATTGAGGACTGAGAGAGCAGCTGGGTGGGTGTCTGGCCACTGGCCAACATCAACCTGCAATAAATTTTAAAATTACAATTTCAGAAAACTGCAGTGTGCTGGTTTTGGCTGGGATAGAGTTAGTTTTCTTCACAGTGGCTGGTATAGGGCTGGGTTTTCGATTTGTGTTGAATACAGGGTTGATAATAGAGACAAGTTTTTGTTACTGGCTCACACAGAGCCAAGGCCTTTTCTGCCACACTAACAAGGAATTTGGAAGTACATGGGAAACTAGGAAAAGAGACATCTGGGACAGATGGCCTAAAGTGACCAAAGAGATATTTTATGCCATATGACATCATGTTCATTATATAAAGTGGGAGGAAGAAGGAGGAAGTGGGTTTGGACTGATGGTGTTTGTCTTCCCAAGTCATCCCTATGTGTGATGGGGATATAGTCTTCTGAGGAGAGCTGAGCACCTGCCTACCCATAGGAACAGTGAATGAATTCCTTGGTTTTATTTTGCCTGAATGCACTTTTGTTTTCCCTGTTAAACTCTCAACGCACAAGTTTTCTAGCTTTTACCCTTCCAATTCTTTCAACTCAATTAACAACTGCACTTTGGGCTATCTTAGCTCTATTCCCTTTGGTACATCTAGTAGCTTGAAATACTATGAATGGAATTAAACCCCATTTTATTTAGGGATGAGCTGAAACTCTTTTTCTCACATTTTTATTTACCTGGATGTGCGGCTTTTCTGGAGACTTAATCATATTTCTGCCTGCTGTAGGCAGAAGGAAAAGGGAAGCTGTAAAATCAAATATAAAGAAATCTTTATTACTATTAAAAAGGCCCGACTTGTCATCTCTTTGTGACTTAATGCTCTAGACTTATATGTCAGACTATTGTTCTATTATTTCTAGTTTAGGTAAAATAAAAATTTATCTGAGTATTAATTCCATTTTAAGTCTTCCAGCAACAATTGATATAAAAAAGGAGTGAGTCCTTCCATTTCACTTTCATCCCTTAATAAATTAGATCAGCAAATTGTGCCATGGAAATTAAGAAATATCAGTCCAAAATTCTTTTGCACAACTTTGCCTGAAAACATCATCTCCATTCCCCAAAGAATTTTTCAGCAGAGAACACATATGTGAAAGTCAATCTATAGTTCTACTCCAGAATAGGGCTGATGTTTTAGTCTAATCCACCAGCAGATGCTGAAGCGTGTGTCCAATTTGGGGATAGTCCCCTCCAGCAAAAATTGTGAGCTTAAAAGATGGGTAGATGCAGAAAACCAAAAAAGCTCAAGTGCTTAAAAAATTTTCAATAGTTCAATAAAACTTGTCTCCCAAATGAGTCTTCTCAATAAAGAACAAGGATTCACTAAAAACTTCTAGATTTTTTTTTTAAAGAAACTTTCTAAAAAAAGGCTATAACACAAAAATACGTGGTGAATCCTTAAAATGGAGGTAGAAGAAATATAATATGCACCTTGTAAAGATACTTCTTGAAACAAGGGGATCAAATTGTTGGATTGAAGAAAGCTAAGAAAGAGCAGTTTAGAAATATGAAGATATAAAATATGATTAAAACTGAAAAAGATTTTTTTAAAGGTTTTTGTTTTGTTCTCTTGGTCCAGAGTTTAACACTTCCTTGTTCCTGAGAGGTCATGTAAAAACCTTTTCTTGTTTTCAAATCTTACTTCCTCTATGATTAAGGAATCTATTTACCTAAATACTGAACATAGGACAATTGGTTATAGCAAGTGTAATTTATCCATTGTCTATCTTTATCTACAAGTGTTTACTGTTGATTGAATTTAATTTTTAACAAGTGAAAGGAATTCTTCACACACACATGAAAACAGACTAGCAAAGATTGTTATTTGGGGGTTTGATCTTCTTAAATGTGCTTATATGGTTATGTAGAAAGATGGAATTGGATGGTTTCCATAGTTACATTTTGGGACAGCAAGCCGAGCAGGAAGGCTGTGTGTTTTTAACACTTTTTCTACCTTCCACATCACTGGCACAAAATACATACAGACACAGACATGTGAAATGAATTTGAAGATAAGTATATATGGGAAAAAAAGCAAAAAACCCAAGCCAAACAAAAGCAATAAAACCCAAACTCAACCAAGTCTAGCAGAGCTAGATGAAGGTGATAAATATCCCGTCAAGGGAAACAAAGTCAAGTAAGCTGAATTATTTTCTGGATGATACATATTCACTAACTTAATAACTGGGAAATTTGGAAGTATTTCCTTTTCATTGCATGATTATCAGTATCTGTTATGGGTTAGCTAGGGAAAGGTGGAAGAGAGTGTCTTTTAAAAATTTTTTCTCATCTTTTCTGGAAAGAGTAGAGCAAGTAGAATGGCAACACCCTGTCTTGGAACCTCGCAGAGCAGTGGGGTTGGCGGCGGAGCGGGGCCACTGAGCACAGGGCGCAGCAGATGGAGATGGTGCTGCTCACACCTGCGCTGTGCTGGGCAAAGAGTGCAGACGGGGCTGTTCCTGGCCCAGCCCAGCCTGCGCTCACTGCAGTGATGTGGTCGGGCCGGGGTCAAGAGAAGCGGTGCTGGCCCATGCTCACCACTGTGATTGAGCTGGGGCCAGGAGCGGCATCGCCGCACTGGCCCACTGCTCCTATGGCTTCCCAGCAGATATACAGGTGCTGCCCCAGTGGCTCCCCACCCAATCCACGCCACTGCTGTGGGTGCTGCTCCTGTGGCTCTCTGCCTACTCTGTGACACAACTGCATACCCTCAAGGTGCCCTCATAGCCTCCCACCACTGTGGTGGTGTGGGGCAGCAGCAGTGCAGGCAGAGTGGGTGTTGCCTTCACGATGCGTGGACTGGGGACCAGTCCCAGGCCGGCGCCTCAGTGTGGGGTGGTCCTGTGGTAGCAGGTGCAATGGCTGCTCTGGCCACACCACAGGTGATGCCGCCAGTGTGCTGGCAAACCCGGTCCCTGCAGTGCTGGTGGGGTGGGCAGTGGTGGCAGCCCCTTTCCTTGGCAAGTGCTGCCCCCAAGTGTTTTGGCAGCAAATGCCGTCATGTTTGCCTCATAGTGAGGTCCGGAGAGAGGGTGCCACCCAATGGCACGTGACACTAAACCAGGCTGCTGACAACTGGAGGAGTGGTGTGCACTGGAAAGGGAGAACAGGAAAAGATGAGAATAGACACACTATAAAAGGAGCAGTAAAAAAAGTCATCTCTCTCTCGGTGTGGGCAGCAGCACAGTGTCATCACAGCTCAGGCAGTGCCAGCAGAGGACCATGCGGCATGTGGAATCTCTTCCCTTTGGGTCCCCCAGGGTTTCCTTTCACTCTCTCTTGATTTTCCAGCAGCTCTGGAGTGGGACCCTGCCATATCATCTCCCCAGCACAGTCCACATGCTGGCACGTGGCGGCACTCTTTCCACCGCCTCCACAGCCCAGCAACTAGCCCAGAGCATCAAAGTGGTTATTTTCTTTTGTGTGTTATTATTGTCAGATCATTGTTTTGTTACTGGTTCATGAGTATAGTGGTTTCCACGTTTTATAACTCACATATTCAATAAATTACTGTGTTGTTGTCTTTTCTATTATGTCTCTCGTCTTTTAGTAACACCCCCTAGTGTCCAAACCAGGACAGTATCATATAGACTCACTTTCAGTGCAAGTGCATTTTCAGTGCAGATACAAAGAGAATGCTGATCCTAATCAACATTTAAGGGCTGACTTTTTGTTTAAAGCTCTGTATTTACAATACCCCTGCATTTTTTGCATTAGTTTATGATATTACAACCCTGAAAATTATTCATCATGCAATTACTAATTAAACATACAATTTTTGGAACACCCTAAGTGTTTCAGAGTCTGCTCACAGTATGCTACTAATAAAGATGAAAAATTCATTATCAATTTGTGCCTTTCCACTTTTTAACTTTAGGAGCGGTTTTTTTTAATTATAGTTTCCTACTCGGTTTTATACAAATAGGCTATCACAGGACTTGTAAATGTATCCTGAAAGGAACAGTGTGGAATCTTAAACTTCTTTGTTTTGAGTTGTTTGGTTTTTTTAAGACTAAGTATCATAACAAGATGTGAATTATTGGACTAACTTAAAGTATTTTTAAAATAAATGTAACATGACTCTTACTCTTTAGCATGCAAACATCTTGAATGCTCTGTAATGTAATAGCACACCGATATCATAAACAGTGATGCCCAGTTTAGGTATATCATGAATAAGTTGAACTTTCAAAATCTAATCTGTTTTAGTTTTATATTTTGGTTTTGTATTAGATTCTACTTCTGTTGTTACCTTGAAGAAGTTATTCTAATTAATCCAATAGCTTTCTCCAATTCTGGGAAGATAATACTGATGTGAGATAAGAAAAAGTCAAATGGAAGGTAATATGGTTCAAAAGGAATTTGGGATATGGGAAAAAAACATACTTTTCTCTAAGTAATCATATTTCTTTGATATATTTGCAAAAATGGAACATAAATTAAATTTCTAGAAATTAAAAATAAACAAGGGAGCACCTGTTTGCTTTAGAAAATACACTGCTGTTCAGATGGGTTTTTTTAATTATAGATTTGAAAGTTGCATATTCTTTTGTAAGGTTTTTCCTTTTTCCTTTGGAAAAGAAGATGCAATGTTTCAACATCTTGTATGATTTCAAACATCAGTTTGGCATTGCTTATCCAAATATTGTTTTTTTATTTGTTTTAGTTTCTCAAAAATAAGTTTTCTTGGAACTCTTTGACTGTGTACACCTATATGTCATTATGATACCATCCCACCTTCTGAACTGTGGATTGCCGTTGTTCCAATGGACTCTTCTGCGGGATGCATTAAAGAGAACTTACAGTATTTATTTTCTTATTTCACACTTTTTGGGCAGAGAAAAGGCAGGATATGTCCAAAATAACATATTTCATTTATCCATTTGTCACTGTTATTAGTATTTTAGCTCATGCATATACACAGTGCACCAAATCTAAATCTGTGCAGAGAGCACTGCTTCAAAGAACATATTTTTGAAGAGCTACATTCACACTTAGAGTATATCTTAGCACATTACTGTAGAATATGAAGAGTGCTCAATCACCTCTATAAACTCATACTCCAACTGTGGATTGAACACCCCTCTTGGCAGTTTTCTAAATTTAGTTTCACTTGGATCAACAATAGCAATAGCATAATATTGCTAAGAATAATTTATTTCTCTCTCAAATGATTACCCTTGTTTAAAAAAAATAAAAAGAAAAAAAAAGAAAAAAGGAAGAAATAAATGCAAGGATGCTCTCTGTCTGGCCACAGCATTTTTATAAAATATTGATTGTGCACTAATTTTTCAACAGCACAAAAAATCCTCATATGATTAACTGTCAAGATTCATTACCTACTGCTGATAAAGTCCAGCCTTCAAGACAGAGCAGAACTCTTGTTTCACTTCACTACTGTATATTTTGAAAAAATCAAGCAGTTCTTCACAATGGAAAAAAGCAGAACTGCAATCAGCTTCCAGTCTGGGAAGAACATGCACAACTGGATGTAAAGCAAAAATGAATAGTCTTTGTTGGAAAAAGAAAAATTTCCTTTTTTTTTTTGTTTTGTTTTGTTTTGTTTTTTATTTGCTTTGGGTTTTTTGTTGTTGCTGTTTTTTGTTGATAGTTTTCATGAACTTCCAGGAGTATTTTGTTCATCTCGGATAAGCATTTGGGCACCAGTTCTTTAGAGGTAGTTACATGATTTCTAACAAATTCTAAACCATGTTGCAATTATAAATTGCAGACTTCTTCCTCGAAGTATTAGAAATTATGCTGATGAAGAAGTTCAAAATGTTCTTCAACAATATTAAACCTAAGCAAAGAAAAAAAAAAATCACCAAACTAAAAAAGTTTATTACATTTCAGAAAATGCAGCTGTAAAGCTCCTGTGAATTGCTAGAGCCACGGAGACACTACATAATATTGTGTTACTCAGCCTGATTTTATACAAAATAATTTTATTTGTTTCAGCAGATAAAAAAACTTACTGCATTTTTGTAAGAAAATCTTCACCATCCCATAAACTATCCTTCTTACTCATCCTTTTCCCATCTTTGAATATTAAAATAACGTTAAAATTCTTTTAAATTCCTTTTCTGATCTCCTCACTTACAGTTAAAGCCTCTATGGTCACGTCTAGAAAATCTTCTGTACTTTGTAACTCTTAATTTCAAATTGCTTTTTACGTGCACTGGTTTGACAGAGGGTAGGTGTCTGAACTGATGAGTCTGAAATAGGGAGCAAATAGCCTATTCTGGTTTTGGCTGAGATAGAGGCGATTTTCTTCACAGTATGGGACTACAGTTTTGATTTGTGATAAAAACAATGTTGATAACACATGGATGTTTTCATTGCAGGAGATCTTACAGAGAGTTAAAGCCTTTTCTTCTCACAATGCCCCACATGCAAGTAGGCTAGAGGCACACAAGAAGAAGGGAGGGGGTGATGTTCAAAGTGATAGTGCTGGTCTTCCCAAGTAACCATGATGCATGATATAACCTGACTTTCCTGGAGATGGCTGAACACCTGACTGTCATGGGAAGTTTAATTTGCTTTCCTGACTGATACTGACTGTATCTCAACCTGTGAGTTTTATCACTTTTACCCTTCTGATTCCGTCTGCTGCCTCACTGAGAAGTGATAGTGAGCAGCTATGTGATACTTAGTTGCTGGCTGAAGTCAAACCAAAGCAACAACACTTAATAAGATTATCAAACATGTAAAAGATGTAAATGTGAAGTACTGGGAAATTTGTCAGAGTTTTTAGGATGGCATACTATACCAAGAATACTACAGTCAAGTTCATTGTCCTCCATAATAAACTCCAACTCTCAAACCCAAGATACTTGGGGAAACATGCTCCTAAAATAAATAAAAAACAGAAACTTGGAACATTTAAAACTTCATTACAGAGAACAATGTGCATGAAGAAGGTCTCTACTGCATCTAGTATATATGCAAGCATAACATCTAAGTTGAGTATCTGACATAAATTTTAATAAGTAATTAGTTGCTATGAGTAAACAGTTTTTTAAGCATTCCCTTTAAATTCATAAAGATAATTCCTTGGGACCCTGGATTTAGTACACATATATTGTTTACTAAAACTAATATGACTATGGAGAGAATATATGTTTCTTTTACAAATTCATATAGCTATCTTTATTTTTTCTTGTCCATTCTCTAGTGCTGTCCTTCAGAATTGCATAGAATAAGATTATTGGTTGAAAAGCAGTCTTTGATTATATTATCTGAAATATGTAGCTGAAGATACCTTTACTATATTAAATCTTATCTATTTATTGAAGTGATGAGAATTTTATGCTCTTTTCAGTGGAGAAGCAGCCTGCCATTTAAAATAAACCCTGCTATGAAATGGTTGAAATCACAATGGTTTATATGAGACAAGTAAACTGCTTAAGTGAGTCTAGGTATCATCTATATATGATATCTTCCAAACACCAAATGAGTTGGGAACAATTTCAGATGGACTTGCATCACGGCCCTAAATAGGGAACTTTTTCTTTTGACTGAGGAAAAATTTTGTATCTGCACTTATATTGGAAAGAAAGGATGTTTCTAAAGAACCACAAAATCCAAAAGATTTCTTTATGTTTCTCACATCATGGGTAATTACATTTGTATTTTGTACTTAATGGCAATTACCGAACCTATTTTATTTTCAGGTCAGTTTTAGAATTTTTAATTTTTCTGGTATGCATACAGGTTTTTCCTTGCTTTTTTGATCCAACACTTTCCTCAGTGGAAGGAAACATTCATATAATTATTAGACTCTTCTCTTTTTTCACCACTAACCATTATGGTTATGGCCCTGTCCTGTAGTATTAAAGATGTAGTTTGAATGCAATTGAAGAAGTGGACATTTAAATGCATCTCTTATTTCCTTGAAAAATTCTCTAACAACTAGACTATTAGATAAAAGTCCACAATCATGCTTTACTCTAACAGTGCCTAAAAGTTAAGACAGGTTTAAAGTATTTTTATGAGGAAATTAATCATATCAGTTTGTGTTACAGGTGATTTACTATAGCCTCTTACAGACTGAGCCCCAAAACAGGAGAAAATTGAAAGAATACCATTTTCAGATCTCACTGATATGCAGAACTGATGTGAATGTCATGTATTGTTGAGGCCGCGGCAGTTCTGAATATGATTTTGTAGCAGTATTAAGCTAAGAAAAAGAATTTAGCTATGACAAGAAAGATAGTATAAAATTGTATTGAAATGAAGAGTTTATGGTGTCATAGTTTGAATATCAAGTATTTGAATCATGTCTCAATCTCATTTTAAACTCTAAACATTTTTGCAAAATGTAGAAACTACCTCAGTCTAATAATTGCTCATAATTTAGTTATTAAGTTTTTTTTTTCCTGATTTTTGGGGATCTTTCTTAGATTTGATTTTTTAGTAGTCCCATTGCTGGTCTTCAAATTGTGGCATATTGTCTGAAAGAAGGAATGAAGGTCTACTTTAATTAAATTGAAAAAGCTATAAAAAGATAGTTTCCTTTTCCATAGTAAATGTACTGAGAACCTAATTAACATGAAAATAATCCGTTTTCAGGGCAAAATAGAATAGTCTATTGAGCGAAAGTCATCATTCTGGTAAAATGCAGATTACAAGGACATGATTTTAAAGATATCATGCCTTTTATTTCTAGAGGCCAAGGGTAGAGATTAGATCATATTAAATTGCATAAAATGTTACAGTGTTCATTGCTTTCTCCTGTGTTCAGTCTTTTAGTCTGTTCTTATCCTTAAAGATAGTAATAATGAGAATTGTGATAATCATAAAACTACTGTTTAAAAATTATACCTTCTTACTCAGTGCACTGCTTCTGGGATTACATTGGCTCATTTTAATGATAAAAAATAAGCTTTCACTGCTTTTTACTCTTTTTAGCACTGGAAAGTTAGAACAGAAAAGAGAAATTTAATCTTATTCTATAATGGTTATAAAAATTGTAAACTGAAATTTAGTTATAAGATTTGCTTTACTAGTTATATCAGGAATGGAGAGAAACACAATACTTATAAAGGTGAATAAGCTGTTTTGATAAAAGTAAAGTCAATGATGGAAGATAATTTTTTTAATTAAAATACAGCTCAGAAAATATCAAGTGCCTTCAGATTCTTCCACATCTATTCCATATTTATCATAGGAGAGCATCTTTCATAACACTGTGCTCCTTAAGATTATGATGTTAAATCTTTCGTAGTTTGAAGATGGAGTGGCAATGAGCAAAAAATCCAGTCATGTAGAGAAGTCTACTGAATAATGTTAAGAGAATACACAAAGGAAACAGCATCTGCCTGGTGCATTTTGCATTTGAATTTAAAAATTTATGAATAACATCAAGTACCCTTTTCTTCTCCAGTAAAATTTGTCATCATTCANCTATCTCTATCTCTGAAACTGAATCTCTATCACCTATTTATAATCTAAATATCATCTATATTTATTTACCTGTCTATCTCTGTGTGTATATTTATTACAATATTATCTGAGTGCTCAAAAGCATTTCAAACTGTATCAAATTGACATGTTTATGTTTTGTGTCATAGTAGTGATCTCAATTTATCAATCTGATTTACTGAGAAAAATATTGAGAATGTTTTTGTTGTAAAAAATTCTACAGATTCTCTTTGAGGCAGTGATTCACTAGAGAGTGTGGGTTTCTATCCCTCACTTAATCAAGGAGTTTCCATTAAGCCAGTCAGTTAGGAGTCATGACAAGCATGTTTTCAAAGAGGCATTTTCATGAAGACGAGTTAATGGAGACTGAATTTGCAAAAAAATTCCATCNAAAATTCCAAAAGAAGTGTATGAGGTTTTGCTTTACAAATACATAAATCTTTTAATATACACTCCTGAAAATAAATTTATTTATCTGGAAAAGAGACAACTGGATGTTTTTTATGAGTTGGTAATCTTCTAAAATGAAAATATTTTCACCTTTCCAAGTGAAAGAGTACTGAATTATTAACCTCAGAATAGAAGAAAGTCACTGGCAAAACCATTCCTCCTGACCTTATTTTTTCCCTTCATGCAGATCACCCAGTGCTATCATGGCCCAATTATGCTNTAAAATTTGTCATCATTCATAAAATAAAAAAAAACAACAAACAATGAATAAAAATGTGTGTCTTTAGACAGAATATGAAAACTATGGAATACTTCATGTAATCTTTTTAGAAGGGACTTTATATAGGTAGTAATTAGCTTCAAATGTACTGGAGCACATACAAAATTAACCATCTTCATGGAAAGAATGTTACACTGGTCAATAAACAAGTTACTTAGTCTTGTGCTGCATCCCAAGGAAATCAGCTAAGGGTATCTTACCTCTACAAGCAAAAGTGTGTAAATTTACCATGAAAATAGCCAGCTACTAATCTAAGTTATACTTACTGAATTTTCTTGAAGGCAAATATAATATCAAAAGCCTTAATTTCTTATGACCTGGCAAGATTTTAAAAGTATTTATGTTCTCTATCTATCTATCTATCTATCTATCTATCTATCTATCTATCTATCATCTATCTATCTATCTATCTATCTATCTATCTATCTATCTATCTATCTATCTATTTATCTATCTATCT
>VYZS01105999.1:33572-51555 GCA_013400695.1 Neodrepanis coruscans | reverse complement strand
CGTTTTCAGAATCAATCTCTCTATGAATGATCCTGCCAAAATTTTTAGACACAAATGTATTTCAGCTTATTACAGCACAACAGCAAAAACAGTCTCATGAAGCTGTGCTGTTCATTGCAGTCCTGGATCATTGCTTATCTATTTTAATAGGCAAGAAATATAACAGCTAAATTATAATTATGTACTGTACACAGCAGTGTTAGCAAAATAACATGATGTTTGGTACATTTCCCATCATCTTCTTAGGAGGTACAGCAAGCTGCAGGTTTGTAACAATCTTCTGCTTCCTCACCTCATTAATCTCCCGAAGCGGAGAGAGAGCAATACAAGCAGAGGGAGCCCAGAAATGTACGTACATTACTGAATTAACCAGGCATGTAATTAGTGCTCAGGTGCTTAGTCAAGGAAGAAACATGCAGGATTATTTAGATTTGGATTTAACACCCCAAAGTTTGAGTAGTGGAGGTAAGGTTTTATGAGTTTTTCAATCAGCCACTCCAGCTGCCTTAGAAATAGGGTTTTATGCCCCCCTTTTCTGCCTTTGGCACTGTGCTGTTTTCTAACCCTGCTGTTATTTATGGGAATATATAAAAATGAAACATATCATGGTCCATCTTAGGAATGGGGAGACACCTCTGTCCACTGAGGAACATGGACAACACTATTCACCCCAACAACAGAGCCTGGCATGACCCACGATACCTGTGACACTCGAATCCTTCTCTCCTGACTTGCAACAAGAAATGCAGTGCAGGTGAGGCTGAGGTTTGCTTTCTCATGCTCTTGAGGACTTCTGCTTTGCCAGAATGAATTATCTCCATTGTGGTCCTTTCTGATTGACACCTCCTGAAAATCTCCTGCTTAAAGTGCATTTAGTGTCCACGGGGACCTGAAGGCAGATGAGCTCTGCTTGTCCCTCAGGGCACCTACATAATTTCCAAAGTGTCCTGTGGGATGCTGGATGTGTGATCCAGCTTGACACTGAGTTTGCCCTGCTGGGAAGTGCATTTTGAGCAACACCTTCTTTTTCTATCTCACATCTTGTGAACCTTTTGCAGTCTTAACCTGAACTATGTTGAGTAGAGCTGGACAAAGTGTGCATCCCAGTCAACAGAAACAACAAAAAGCAGGGAATTATGAAATAGTTCGGCTTACAAGGGCCCTTTAGAGGCCAGCTAGTCCAACCCCCTGCCATGGGTAGGGACACATTCCACTATCCCAGGTTGCTCCAAGCCCTGTCCAACCTGGCCTTGAACACTTCCAGGAATGGGGCAGCCACAACTTCCCTGAGCAACTTGTTCTAGAGCCTTGTTCTACACCCTCACTGTAAAAAACTTCATCCTTATATGTAATCCAAATCAACCTTCCTTCATTTAAAACCATCATCCCTTCTCCTATTGTAACAGGCTTTCTTAAAAAGTTTGTCCCTGTCTTGTAGGCCCCCTTGAAGTATTGAAAGGTCACAATAAGGTCTCCCTGGATCCTTCCCTTCTCCAAGTGAACACCCCCAGCTCTCCCAGCCTGGCTCCAGAGCAGAGGGGCTCCAGCCTTCAAAGCATCTTTGTGGCCTCGTTTGGACTTTCTCCAGCAGCTCCAGGTCCTTCTGCTGTTTCTCCCCAGAGCTGGAGGCAGCTCTGCAGGTGGGGTCTCACCAGAGCAGATTAGAGGGAGAGCACCACCTCCCTTGACCTGCTGCCCACAGATGAATGATCAGCTTTGCCCCACAACTCACTTCTAACCCTTTTCAAGCCCAACTTTCACTACTCCCAAGCCATCTCCTCAATCCACCCCCTTGATCCTCATGTATCTACAATCATCCCATTGCAGCTACGAGGCTCTACATACATTTTTGTGCTGTCCTGGATAAGCACAGTGAGAAGCTGAATTGCAAATGGTAGCCCTGAGTTACATTTATCTAAACACCACCAAGAAACAGAGATAAAGGGATGAGGCACATCCCTGTACGTCAGCTCGCTGGGGTTATTTGCTGCTTGTAGCTGGTGAATGAGAGACAGGGCTCCCTGGCACAGCAGCACGATGATAAAATTGTGATGAAAATACTTTCTGTATTGCTTTTTCATTGAAATATTGCCCCTTGGCGGGAAGCAGATTGGTAACAGCAGCGAGCAAGAGGAGAGAGTGGGTCTTAACATCCTGTAAGCTCATCATGGCAAACTCAGGCCGTGATGTGTTGAGCTAACAGCCCTCATGTGCTTAATTTTGAAAGTTCAGAGTGAGGGTTTGGCTAGAATAGTAAAGGAAGTGCACATGTGCTAAATGCAGAATTTGTGGGAGCAGGCCTTTTTTCACGCAAAAGACATTCAGGGTTGTCACGAAAATGAGGTAGAAACCATTGAAAAGAGTAGCTTCACTGTTTCTCCCACAAAATCAGTGTTTTCCTAGAAGTGCGCACAGAAAACTTCTGGGGGTTGTTCTAACTCCATAGTTGGGAATTCATTTGCTTAGCTGGGAAAAAGTTCTGTTAATGCCCAATATCAAAGCAAGGTTTAATCCATGCAGACCTTGTCTGGTGCAGCTTTTGTTATGAGTCTCATATGTATCTGATATCTGCGCACACACATGCACATGTACATACACACATTCTCCATAATGACCTGATAAAAATCCTTCAAAGCAGCTAGATTAAATAAAGCCTAAAGAAATTATTATTTTATGATATATAAATGTGAATATATATGTGAATATGGCTAAGCTTCCACAGTCTGCAACTTTGGTTACAACCACGGAACAGCTACTTTCCTTCCCCTGCCTCACACTAGAAATAGTTCAGCTGAAGTAAGGTTTAATTTTAATTTCAATTTTATTCTTATTTTTATCTGTACTTTTCATGTAGACATGAGGCAGTAGGGGGGCTCACAGGGTGTAATTCCAGGGCAAAACCCCAGCCTCATGCTTATGCTCTCAAATCTTGTCTCCTCTGCTGGTAAAACAAGCAGGATTAGCACACGATAAGACCAGTGGAGATAATAATTACACTGGCTATGAGCGAACTGCAGAACCACGGAATAAATCCCCAAACAATTATTAAAATGGCTCAATGCATTACACAAATTGGAAAAGACTGGGACATTTTTGGGAGGGGCGAAGGGAGGTAAGACACATTATTTAAGTGTTCTTGTAAGCCTTCTAAGATATTAATGTTGCAAAGCTTCTTATGAATATTTAAGAACATAAAATGGAGATACACTTCAGCCCAGCATTACCACAGAAGCCTGTAATACAGTTGAGTCCACTTAAGAAGGCAATATCTGACATCCATGACAGATTTAAACATGATAAGCCAAAGGTCATGTTTATAGCTGAAAAGTCCATGCAAACTAGTTAAATATTACTGCAGTTTAGTTCTGTTATAGTTATTGCTATGTATTGATACATGCACTTATAGAATTTCCTTAAGGATGTAACTTTGCCTCCAGTGCTTGTGCTTTTGGAAACACTTCAAAAAAAATACTCATTATTAAATTATGTTTTCTGGAGTAAGAACAAGTACCTCAGTGTTGAGAAGGAAAAGAGCTTAATTTTTTCCTCTTTAAGGAGCTGTCAGGGAGATATTCTCTGATTTGGTACCTGACACAGATCAGTTTTCAATAGGACCGGTTTTCAACAGAGTTTTTCACAGGAAAAGTTTTTACTTTGGTAAAGGGGATGGGTGCAGGAATATTTTCTTCAGAGACACTATAACCTTCATAAAATTTAAATTTTTTTACCTCAGATTTTTTCACATTTTTTTCCTCAGTTCTCCAAGGAAAATATTTTCTTAGAATTATAGACTCATAGAATATGATTACAGAAATTAATTTATCAAGTTTTTGTTTTGATTATTTTTTTTCCCTTTTAGGCAGTATCTACCCTGAGAGAAATAAAACATTTTTCTAACTAACTGCCATATTCACTGTGTTTGTTCAAAGTGACTAAATCACTTTTTTTATTCAAAATAGCCACCAGGATATTCCTGTTCTTAGAGACTGATGAAAACTTCTGTGACTAAGGAAATTTTTTTATTCCCTCCAGCAAAAGTGATTTTAATTGTCCAAGGAAAACTGGATTACTTTTTTTTTTCCCTTTTAATGCAAAACAAACTTCAAAACAAAAATAAAGGATCGAAATCAGAAGTGGCCTCTGAAAAAGTGCAAAATTACCAATAAAGCTGTTGTATTTTACTGGAAACTTGACTGTAAGAGAGCTTTATAAACAGCAGATGGCTCCCATATAGAAGAGGCTGAGCAATCTGAGCAAACAATAATCAACGCAAAAAAGCAAAGCTGAGTTTGACACACGGGGAAATTTAAGACACCGAAATTAAAAGATATATTGGAAGATACTGTAAAGAAAGATAGAAACGTCTCTGTTTTGGTTGTTTGGGTCTTGGTATCTTGTCAGTTTGACATGAGTACTTTAGTGATGAAAATCTTCATGGTGGTAGATTATACCTGATACTCACACACTTCACGGGATCTCAGGGATCCTGCTTTTATTTTTTTTATCACCTGTGCAGATTATATAGAGATGATAGTCATGATTTAGGACAGCTCTGGTGCTCCTGTTGGTGTTTAGATCATCCCTCTTGAGCTTGGCTAGTCCAGTAAGGAACACTTCTGTCCCTATGAGGTATCAATTCCCTCCTGGAAAAAGGCATGGATAATAAAATAAATAGAATCCCAGAATGGCTGGGGTTGAAAGGCACCTTAAAGGTCATCCAGTTCCATGCTCTGCAATGGGCAGGGACACTTTCCACTATCCCAGGTTGCTCCAACCTGGCCTTCAACACTTCCAGGGGTCGGGCAACCACAGCTTCTCTGGGCAAGCTGTGCCAGGGCCTTGTCACCCTCACAGCAGAGAATTCCCTCCTAAAATCCAATCTAAATCTCCCCTCTTTTCATTTAACACTGTTCCCCCTTGTCCCATCACTATTTGCCTGTTAGTAGTTTTCTTTAGTGAGAGTGGAATATTAAGGTGGGCAGTTTGTATCAAATTTTGCAAAAAAAGGATGGAAAAGATGGAAAGCTTAATCTTGTTTAGTCTAGTGGTTCTTTCCTGTACAGACCCATTCAGTTACCAGCTAGAAACACCTTAATATCCTCTATTTATTGATATTTTCCAGCATTTTTTTCTAAGGATCCAAGGGAATTTCAGATGCGAGCAGGGACATCACATGCACAGTTATCATACCAAGCTAGTTTCACAGTGCTCTGGTTCCCACATATTAACTGCAAGATTTCCAGCACATGGATTTTTATGGCGCTTATCAGAACGACACATAGACAAAGAAATAAAAAATAATTAAGGAAAGGAGAAATGATAGGGAAGAGGAAAGGCAGAATGGTGAGAGGAATGGGGAAAGAGAGGTTGGTTTCTCCCCTTTTCCAGGCTAACCTCCTGCAGGGAAGTGTAATGAACCAGTTCCAGGGAAGTGTCCCAACTGGACTCTGATTTTTCCAGGGTTTGCTGGGGACTGTATGTGATCCTTTACTTCACACTCAGATGCACGGGTCTATTAGAGCAGCCTCTGTGCTGTTGGATGAAGGATTTATTTTACCAACATAGCAGTAAAAGTGGTGTTTTGCAACCAGTAAAGCACTAAGGAAGCCTTCTTATTTGGTCTGGGAAGTAACTGGGTTCCCTGAAGTTGTGACCTGCTCCTCAGGTGACCACGTTGAAGCTGGATGGAGTTTCTCCTGTGACTTGGTCTCTTCCAGCTTTATTATCAACTGAAAAGCTGGAAATGATAGTGACTGAAACAGATGTATGTGATTTGTTCCCTTCTTTTAAGCTTCGGTTCAGTTCAGTAGGAGCAGAATTAATTTTGTAGGACTGAAATAAATGAGGTGGAAGGTCACAGATCTAAATGTTTTCCACAGCCTCCTACCCTGCATTGCTCCATTTCACTGTGTGTCAAGGATATTTGTTTCCTGCTTTACATCCTGTTTTGACTTCTTAAGTTTGTTCCACTGAGGAGCAATAGGAATCTGTATTTTGTAGCTGCTGTCTTTAAGAAATAATACAATTTGCCTCAAAAGCTGTAGTGCATTCCAACCACAGACTACAGGGATAGCTCAACTGAATTAAAATTCCTGTGTCCATTCTTTTCTTTTATTAAGACATTTTGTAAGGTAGGAAAAGTCCATATTCAACACTTCTCCTTGAGGCTCCTAGAGATTATCAGATTTTTTTACCCTCTGATTCCAGTGTTTTAAGTACCTTGCATGAATACCAGGACAGCAATGCATGAAAATTATTTTAAAATATAATTCCCATATAGAACTACATTTTCTAAGGACCTATATTTCTCCATGTTTCTACAGGAGAGGTTCCTCTTGGCCAGGTCCTTGGCTGTAGCTGGAAGCTGCTGCATAGACTCAAGTGGGGCAGGAGGTGCAAAGCATCTCTTATGAAAGCCAAATGCCATATTCACCAAATAATCTGAGTCAAGACTACACTTGCCATTTAAATTCCTTGATGTACAGGGTTTCCTTGAGAAGAAAAAAAAAGAAGTGAGCTACAGCTCTTGCTGTTTCAATAGCTTTCATTTAGGGGCAAACAGTATCTAAAGAACAAGACTCAAGGAATAAATTTGGGCAAAGCATTTGCTTAGAGGCCACCACACGTTGTATCCTCACAGGCTGGTACTGGGAGGGACTAGTCTAGAGAAGATGAATTGGTCTCACTTTTGGTACCATCCCATTTGTTACTTGACCTTTTAATCAGGCACAGACAGTAATTATTTGTTGTGATGACCAGACAACTCATTGGCTGGACTGATGGTCTTTTAAAACGAGGTTAGTTAATCTTTCCCACTGTGTACTGAAACCTGTTGACAGGGGAATTAGGGAACTGAAAATCTGTGTTTTTACAAAGGATTAGCATAAAATCCTCCTCTGCAGACTGAAGCATCTTCTGCTCAGTAGCAAAACGAAGCAGTACTGGACCTAGGGAGCACTGAGCTTCAGTGAGAGAAGAAAACATCTCTGGTGGGCAACCTTACAGCTATTTAGTCATAAAATCCTTTACTATCCTTTGTTCATACTACACAGAGACATTCAGAGTCTAGGGCTTGGAGCTCAACTGTTTGATTCACTCCAGGTTTTCCCAGTTGCAAATTAGTTGTGATTTATTTTCCAAGTTGATTATCCTCATGATGTCGCCTTGGTGTCTGATCCAAGCCATGCTGAAGTAAATGGGAACCTTTCCATGGACTTTAATAGGTTTTGGATGAGACCTTAGCTATCTCTGTAGCTATCAGGAGAGGCACAAGCAGTACAACAAAGTGTAGGTGTTTGTGCTGCTGGGTAGAAGACCTTATACTGTATTTAATGTTCTTTAATTAATTGAGTCCTGAGGTATAGAGTGGGCTTGTACTCCTAGAAAATGCATTATGGTAACACAGCACCCTCCATTTGCAGCAATCCAAATACAATATTAAAGTTTTATGTTTGTTGAACAAAGTCCAGGAATCCACATGCAGGAACACTTCACCTTCCACTGGAATGCAGCCACTTCTGGAGCAAAACATGGCAATAATTTCACAAGGACTGACAAGAAGTAGGAAGCAAAAGGTGTTAAATTCCAGTGAAAGCACTGGGTTTTTGGTGTGAGCTGTCAGTAAGGGACCAATGCAATAACATAAACCAGAATTTTCCCAGTGCCTTGACCTTGCTGATGCAGCATGTTGTGAGAGCTCTGTGCAACCACCATCCCAAGAGGTCAATCCAAGATGTCACATTTCCAACAGCACAGCACCTTCATGTTGTGTTGGAAAAATTAGGCCAGGTGCCCACATTTCTGAAGCTAAATAGTCAAGTCCAACCTGGCAGCCTGGGTTGCCTTCCTAGTCAATGGAAAGAAAGAGATGCTTTCAGAAGAAAGGTGACCCATTTTTAGCGATTCAGTTTGGTTTGGTAAATCCGCCTTCTTTCTCTTTGCTGATTGGAAGGGAGCTCAGATGACTGGTCTGGCCTGAGATGTCATTCAGGTATGAAAGTGAGGTAAATCCCACCTCCAGCTAATGAAGCCTCATGGGAAACCTGCCCCCAGATCCTTTGGTGCCACCAGCCCTGAGGTGAGCTGCCGAAGTGAAGAACGATTCATGAAATGCTCTTGAAACTGAGAGAGGGAGAAGAGGCTTGGCTTTGAAAATCTGTAGGAAAAGAGAAAATATCTGCAGGCTTAAAAAGTAGGAATCAATTTTTGCATTGTCAAAAATCTTTTACAGACTCAGAGTAACAACAGCAGAAGATGACCTTGAATGACTCTGTAAGGAAAGGAGTAAGTTGTGTGTACTCCAAGGAGGAGATGACAGACAGAGCAAGGAAGAGAGCCATGGGGTAGGGAAAAGCTGGGCACTGGGTCATGGGTGGCTATCAGGTGGCTGGGAAACCACATGGAAAACTATGCAAATCAAACTGCTATGACTGGGCCCTGTGCAGAAGGATTTTGGGGACTGGGAGAAGCAGGGAGGCAGCAGATGAGGTGAGTGGCATGGAGGGGCATTTGGGCCACGTGGGATTTGCTCTATGACCCCCATAGGCAAACCAGGCATTACAGGGATGATTAGCCACAAGGAAAGCTTTTTTGAGACTGGAAGCATTTGTCAGAAGGAGTCCAGCCCCCACAGAGCATTTCTGCAGATGTTAATTCCTGCTTTGGTGGGGAAGAGCACAGAGCACCCCATTATTGGGGTTGTGCTAAAATACATTAGAAGACCTTTTAATCAGATTATAAATGTACTTCCTTGTGCAGAACAACCCAGCCACCCCTGCTCAGTGATATTTATTGCAAAGTCAGAAAGTCATTAGGTGGCAGAGTTCAGATTTCCAAGTGCATGTTTGGTATAGACAAGTCAATATGTTTTTGTTTTTTTTCTTAATTTAACTTCTTGATTGACTTATTATGTACATTGGCACTTTTAAGAGCTTCAAATAAAACACAGTGAGAGTTCAGAACAAATGTAAATGGCCTAAAAGAAAAAGAAAAAAAAATCCTATAATCTTTTTTAATGGCTATAAAACGTGGGAAGGATATATCATAAGCTCCCCGCATGGGGTCCTTGTCTGCGTTCAATCCAGTATTGTAATTTAGACATGACTTTTTATTTAATTTCTGACTGAGAAAGGGAAATTAGAAAACAACATTATCTCAGCTGCTCCGTTATAATGAACAATATTTCACAGTGCCAGTATAAGTTACCTTAAGAACTTCTTTTATGAGACAAACATTGGCTGAATTCCACGAACAACTGGGTTTTTCTAGTGTCTTTTGTCTGCTGAAGAACCCAAACTTAAGTAAAGTTTTTAATTGTAAATAAGCCTGTCATTACAGTGATGTGTGTGTTACATGTGTGTAACATGTGGACCACTGCAGCAGTGGAAGTGATGGTGGTGGGATTAGGGATCAGGGAAAGAATTCCTGCTGAAGTGCAAACAGGGGTTGCTTTGTTTCATGTTAAACATCGGTTTATGACTTTTTCTTCTAGTGCATGTACTGCGTTTGTATCCAGTATAGAGATGATGACATCCATGGAAATGTCTTGCTAACTTGGTTTTTAGGGAAATGGAGATTGAAAAAAAAAATAAAAAAATCAGGATTTGGTGTTGAAAAAGATGGAGAGAGGCACAGGGCTGCAGGGCAATGTGGAAATATGGTTTTCTCAGATTCTTTCAGGTTGAGGCCAGAGCAAATCTGCTCTCAACAAATTCCTCCAAATATTTCCAAGAACACTGGCCCCAGGGTAGGAAGATGCCTCGGATGAGCAACTTGTTTGTTTTCAGACAATAGAAACCAGCCTGCTTCTCTCACTGCTGTACAAATGTAGACCATTCATATAAAATACTGACTTTAGTTGTTTTTCCTATGGGGAAATCCCAGATCGGGATTATGCAGCTGAATGTTTATTTAGCTGTAAATAACACGTTCTCCTGTTAATCTCTCTATCTGTTTTATCAATTTTTAAGTCATGGAGACTTATCCAGTCTGTAATTAACCCTTTTGTATGGCAAAAGGCAGGATTGTCTCTTTCCCCCAGCCACTAAATACATAATGTTCTGATAAATATTTAAGCAGTAATGAGGGACGTAATGCACAGTAATCCATTAGTGCTGTGTTCTGGGGGAGCAACACGGTGCTAAAATGGATGCTGTAAGTGCTAAAATCCCAGATTGAGCAGAAGGACTGATGACCACTGTGGGATTTGGCTTTGAACTGTGCTACAGGTTGGGACATCCATTTGAACATGCAGACATTATGTCTTTGCCTGCCAAGAAAAGCTTCCTTAAAAGAAGTCAAACCAAAGAAACCACCCCAAACCAAAAAATCAGTAACAACAAAGCCAGCCAATGGTGCAGCCAAATAGTCTCCAATCAAAAGACCATTGAAGGCCAAGAGTGGGAAGTCAGAGCCTGGGCCAGTGGTGAACTAAAGGTGGAGCTGAAGGCATGACCACAACACCTAAAATCAGGCTACGTCATCTATGAGAACTTAGTCACTCTTGTTATTCTACTATCTTTTTCTGTGTTTTCCCCCTTTTTTTCCCTACTCATTAGATCTTACTTTCTAATTACAGTTATGCCTATGCTGGTTGCCTGCATCAGCACAGTCCACTAAAGCAGCACATACAGAAACAGACAAGGTACCACTTCATATTTTGCTTTTCACAGCAGCCCTGATTCCCACCAGGGGCAGGGGAAGGTGAGGTTTGATACCAGGATCTCTTTGCTCTTTACAACTAATACGTGTGCTCACTTTCAAGCAGGAAACCAGCAACGGAATCTCCACTCATCCATGTGCAACAAGCAATGGCAAGTGGTTCTGAAGAGATGTCCTGCAGGGGCATATGGCTGAGCAGGCTGGTGACTCAGTAGAAAGTGATGGGAGTTGGTAGAAACCAGCAATGTTTCATTAAGGTTATGGAAAACTAAGTTTTATGGAGTATCTGTGAATTTGCACCTGGACCAATAAGCACTTTTTTTTTTTTTAAATTGTTATTCATTTTACACCTCAATAAAGCTTAATTATAAGTAAGCAGTAAGAAAAGCAGGAGACATGTTCCAATAATATTGCACTTCTCTGAATCATTCCTGTGGGGCTCTGGCAGTTTTGTTACCATGAAGCAAAATAAAACAAATTAAGAAAACTATTCAAAATTCATTTAAAAACATCATCTGAGGAGCATCATAATAAAAGCACAATAAGAGAGACAAGCTCACTTGGCTAATTTCCTTCATGTGCTGTTCATGTTTATAGTGTGTCTCTTAGTATGTTTTAATTAGCACCACAATCATCAACTGGTAACTAACAGGTTCAGGTTGGGAGCTGCAGGACACCTATTTGGAGCAGAGAAGGGGCTGAGAATCTGGGCTTGTGTCTGTGGATGCACAAGCCATCAGAGCCTGCTGGAAAATCAAGACTCTGAAGCTCTAGGTCTTGGCCAGGGTGAATGTACTTGAGCAAAGGAACAAATTCCAGACCTTGGACCTTCCATCCTTGTTACCAACTTCTGCCCTTCTGTTCAATGAGGGATTCATGGGGCAGACAACTGTATTGGTCACATTGCTCTCTGCCAGCCTGAAAACCACTTTATTTTGTTTCTCGTGGATGCAACATCCTTCTTGTGGATGTTGTCTCCCCTTGGCTGCATCACACAGCAACTTCCCTGTCCCTGCTTTCTCTACTGTAAAGTTTGCTCAGTTTGCCTTTGATATGCCTTCCTCTTACTTCAGGTCTTTGCTTGGCTTGGAATTTTTTATCCTGGGAATTCTTGCATCTCTTCCCTTTTTTTATTTTTTTTTTTTGTTAAATTTATTTCAAGTGATGCTCCTGCCTCCATTTGACCCCAGTTGGTGGTGTAGGAACAAGTTCAGGCTCCTGAGGATGTGGCTGGAAGAAGAGGAGCCCATCAATCTCAGCAGATTAGTAGTGGAGGAATAGTTTTGGACTTGTTTTCATCTGATAATACTTTCATTGGAAGGTTTAGCCCACCCACTTTCTGCTATTATTGAGACATCTTGTCTAATTAACTTTTTTCCTTAAAAATATAAAAGGCATTTCACTTCCCCTTAAGAATATGTTATGAAATGTTTCACTTTAGCAATGTGATAGTTCATAACAGAATCGAGAGGAGCATGAATTATTGTCAGAACTACATTACTAATGTGTAATCTGCAGCATTGGTTAATTTGTTTTGATATTAAAGTTTTAATAGGAAATATAATTTGATTGCATTTTAAAAATAAAAACCGATTTTCTGTATTACAGAAAAATATTATGAATAATAAGCAAAAAAGAGGCTAATATAACTAGGCATTTCTATTAGCAAAATGAATATGTTTCATACGCTCTCTGTGTACTAATTCAAGTCATCTGATGCTAGTTTGGGCTGATTTAACATAAACTACAGACTTGTTCCTTTGCTCTGCTTTTTGCAACATTGTTAGCATTAACTTGAGGATGGGATCAAAGTTTTGCAATATCAGCTCCTTGCACTTCACTTATTAGCATTCAATTATTAGCAGGATTAGCACCTTGTACTGTACTCTCAACACACCAACGGAGTCTGGTCTGTATTTATAGATGTTTTCTAGCTGCACTCAGAATAATTAAAGAACCCAACTGTGACAGCAATGAGCTCTCCACCTCTTAAATCAGTGTAGGTGGCTCGTGCAAATGGATGTGTTATTAGGATTATAGCAGGGGAATGCCAGCTCAACAAAGGTGCAACACTAAGTCTGATGAGTGCGCTGACATGATGTGAAAATGTAGGAGCAACCACAGTGGATGAAATGAATCACAGAATCATTTAGTTTGGAAAAGCCCTCTGCGATAATCCATTCACCAGCCATTCACCCAGCACTGCCAAGGCCACCACTAACCTGTGTCCTCAAGTGCCACATTTTTATGGCTTTTAAATTCCATCAGGGATGGGGACTCCACCACCGCAGGATGGAAAACCCTTTCCATTTTTCCTAATATTCAGTTTAAACCTCCGCTGGCACAGCTTGAGGCCATTTCCTCTCATCTTGTCCCTTGTTCCCTGGGAGCACAGCTCAACCCTGCCCAGCTCCCCACTCCTGTCAGGGAGTTGCAAAGAGTCAGAAGGTCCCCCCTGAGCCTCCTTTTCTGCAGGATGAGCCCTCCCAGCTCCCTCAGCCCCTTCCTAGCTCCGTTCCCGTCCCTGGACACGCTCCAGCCCCTCAGTGTCTCTCTTGTCTGAGGGGCCCAGAAATGCTCCCAGCACTGGATGTGTGGCCTCTAATGAAAGGTCTGTCTGAGTCTTTTTTAAGCAAGGCTCCCCCCATGGGGCCTGTGAAAGAGGCCAAGGGTGTAGTGAGCATCCTTTGACTGGTACCTTCTATCTGGTACCAATCACTGCCCAAGCTTCCTTGTTTTCCATGTTTAACAACTTCCAATGGATTTCTCTACCATGCCACAGCTGAGACTTCAGAGGGCAAGCTGTTGCTGTGGTGTTTTTTCCACCTTTAATAAGCTTCTTTGCCCCTCATAGCTCTGTCCTTACGTTGTGTGACCTTGTTTACAGTGGTTAAAGACCTCAGGGCACTGTTATTAAAGAATGTGAGCTTAGAGTAATGGAAGGGTAAAAGCTGTCCCATAGTGAACAGCTGAAGGTGCACAATCTATTCAGCTTATCAGAAAGATATAGAGGAGAATTGATGAGAGGGTGTATTTCCTTCCTGGATCCTTCAGTGGGTACCAAAGGATTCCTTGGTCTAGTGGGAAAAGATGAAACAAGAGCCAAGGACCGGAGACTAAATCTGCAAGATGTCAAGTTAGAAACAAAACACACATTTTTTCTCGGTGAGGATAATTAACTATGGATAATAATTATCAGGGGGAAAGTAGGTTTCTGACTTCCTAATGACTTAAAAAAAGTCTTAAAAAAAGGCTTTCTCCCTTAAAAAAAATTAAGTCAATCAGAGGATTTTGAATGTGAATTACTGATGTGGAAAGGTAGGATATTTGTTTTATTGGATATCTAAAAGGCTCTTCAGATTTCAGAAAAATCAACATTATCCAGGATCTTTGCCTAGGTAATTACATTTCACCTGTCTTGCTATTTTTCCAGTTTCATTTATATTTTAGCTCCACCCTGTCCTTGACTGGAGATGGATCCCAATCTAGGATGTTTGTTTTTATCTACTGCAGCTTTCCTTATTCTAGATAAACTGAGGAGATGCTATTTCCAGTTAACTGACCACCAAGTTTCACTCCAGAGGTAGCACTGGGTAATATTTGTGTGATTCATCATCTTTGGAACAGAGGCAAGGTGTAGGAAAGGAAGGAAAGTATTACTGGAACAGCCAAAGAATGCACATCTTTTTCTTTGTTACTATTATGGTTATTACTGGTGTCATTACTAATAACCAGCAAGAGAGTAAGGCTTCCAATGTCATTAGTAGTGAGCAAAATGATCCCTTTGTTACTACAGGGAGAGGGAGAACATCGGGCAAGTTAAAGCAACATGAAACCCTTGATAAGCCAATTCAGAAGGTTTTTCAGGTCAGTATTTTATCTCAACTTCACCTCATTTCTCCTGCTCTGTTTCTTGGCTGAAGCACCTTTCCAATAAACATGGATCTGTTCCCACCTTTCTGCTAATCTCCTTGAGTGCCTGTAAAACTTTAAACATACTATTGCCAGAGTAAGGAAGAAAGGATTCTCCTCTGGGAGAGGATCGATTTAGCTTGGGAAGTGCCAATTCCTATGGAAGAACTGGGGATAATTAACTCCTTATTCATGTGTCTCTGGTAAGAGCTTCATTTTGGCTGAAGTGAATTCCAATCCTTCACTACTTACCTTCTTTCGCACTACTGAAAAAAACTATCTTTGTCCATCTGCAAAATGAATGTTTTCTTTGATTTTTACCAACCATGGAGAATATTACTTCTTTCCCTATGACATTTTCTATTCCTTTTTGACTTGGCACAGGTCATCTTCCAGTTCTGCCCTGTGGGGAGAGAGGGGTTTGTCACCTCAACTCATCCTGCGCAGAGGATCTCTTAAGGACCACTAGCACTGGGGAATGGACAGCTGGAGGGATGGATATTTTATCAAGCAGCTTAATTCCTGTATTGATAGGTAGAATTTCTATACTTAACACAGATGCTTTAAATTTTGTGAAGTGTGAGACTAATCCTGTCAAATCAAAAGCAATAAATATGAGCATATAAATTTAACGGAGGAGAAAGAATTATATCTTTGTTTATCCTTGTGATACAGATACAAATGGATCCTGTGCAATAATCCTACATAAAACATGAAAAAAGTCTCCAGCCCATGAGATTTCTTCAGAGAAGTCAATGAGAACGGGTTATCCTTGGTGGCAGTCTGACTACTTCGTCTCTAAAAAAGAATATTGTGGAAGGCAGGAGTGAACAGATTAGGGGTTGGAATATGTTTTCCATATCACAGGTGTCTGAGATGTCTCGAAAAGAGTTAGTTGAAGGTGAATATGATACAGGTGTGCACATTCCTGAAAGGCACAAGGAATAGGAATAGGAAGCAGCCATTGACTATTTATCTTGTCAGGGAATCTGTGTATTTACCAGGTGGAGGCAGTAATGAATAATGGTGGTTTCTCACATCTCCCCACCGATTTGGGCAAGTTGAAAACAGCCTGTGCCTGGCATAGTGCTCCAGCTTGGTGTCAGCACCTTGGACTGTCTTGGTGGACAGTGATGGGCTTTTATTATACCATAAATTAAGACTAAACAGGAGCACCCCCCCATCTTCCTTTGCCAGATAGGCCCATTTAATGCAATTCATCTCTTATTACATTTTCTTTTTTGGTCTTTTTTCTTAGTAATGTCTTTCTTTTCACCACCTGTGAATTAAAAATCAGCTATTTCTGCACTGACTGCCAGGTTTTAAAGCTCTGCTTTATCTATCTGAAAAGCATGTTGTGTTTCTTCTTTTATATACACCATCCTTGCAATAAAGTTTGTGACACCAGAGCTCACAGTGCCTTTATCTCCAGCTATATCAGCTCCGTGGCTGTAAAATCTCCATTACTTTTCCTTTCCAGTCTCCCAGCTCAGATGAACCACCCACTTGTCCAAAGGAAAACGAAGAATGGACTTTGATTTTGAGTAGCCCTGGGCTGGAGGGAGCAGGAGGAGGAGGGGGAATGGATGGGCTCAGGCTGGAGAAGAGAAGGCTCCAGGGAGACCTTAGAGCTCCTTCCAGAGCCTAAAGGGGCTCCAGCAAATCTGGAGATAGACCTGGACAAGGAGGGACAGGCCACAGGGAATGGCTTCCCACTGCCAGAGGGCAGGGGGAGATGGGATATTGGGACGGAATTCCTGGCTCTGAGGGTGGTAAGACCCTGGCACAGGTTTCCCAGAGAAGCTGTGGCTGCCCCATCCCTGGAAGTGTCCAAGGCCAGGTTGGATGGGGCTTGGAGCGACCTGGGATAGTGGAAGATGTTCCTGGTTGTGGCAGGGGATGGAACAGGATGATGTTTAATATCCCTTTCCAATCCAAACCATGCTGTGATTCAGCTCCTGGTACTGCCATAGACTTGCCTTCATTGCAATCCCACTTTCTCGGGCTCCCATCTTAAAACATGGCTGGAAACATTATTCTTTTCATATTATCTGTTTGTCTTGTTTAATTTGAGTGGATGTTTCTTTGTCAGCATAACCTTGTTTTCAGTCACAGCTCCTGGACATCACTGGCATATGGGAACTTGATTATAGGTCATTTCTTCCAGCCAGATAAAAAAACTGCCTTCATTTCACAGGCTGTACATACAAGACTTTTATTTCCAGAGGTATTTCTGAGTCTTCTTTTTGAGTAAATCACACCTAAAGAGGAAGGTGAGACGAGGCAGGACTTTTGGGCCACTTTGCTCTACCCCAGCTTTCCCAACATCTGGAGTTGCTTTGTGCTTCCAAGTGGTGTTCCACAGACCAGGAGACAGTTTCCTTTATTACTTTTTGGTGACGGTCAAATAGTAGGGGAAGGGTGCTGAAATAATATTTGTTATCTAAATATGACAAAAATAATATGGCAAAATTATTCAGAATAGATGTGAATAGGCAAAAAAAAAATGTTATGGTCACTGAACTGGTGAATTGCTGATGTGTTTGGCTGTGAGGAATGGAGTGAGGAGGAAAAGGTGATAAATCTGATAATACCTGGGTTATCCTCAGAAAACAGCCTGGCAGCAGAACTGATGGCAGCAATAGTTCAAAAGTACCTACAGGTAATCTGCATTTGGCATCATGGCTTATTTGTCACATTTATAACGGTGCCTGGTTGAGTTTATCATTGTCTGCTCATGCATTTTAACCACACCAAGGCGATAAGTGCAAGCCATGGGAATATTCCTGAAGGAGAGAGGCTCAAATTCTTCCCTGTCACTCTGAGTTTTATAAATCATCTGTTAGTTTGCAGACTGGGCTAAACTTATTTTCCTCCAACAAACCACGTCAAGCCAACTTGAGGTCTCTACACTGACTCCCTGGTGATGCTTAAGCAAGTCATTCTGATTTACCCATGTAGACAGATTGTAAAGATTAATTTGAATCTACAGACTGAGTTTAGACAAAAACCTTACTCTGAGTTTCAAAGAACTCCACTTTTCATAAGTTAAACGAGAGCCCAAGCCTGATCAGACCAGGACCATGATGAAGTGTGGAAGTGGTTTGGAAGCCGAATGCCTGAATTATTAAGTCTGAGCTCATCTCTGCCGTGGGTTGTTCAGCAGGGCCATGCACAGCTTGATGGATTCAATTGCAAATCTGGGCTGTGTTCATGTACATTTGACTGTGTCAGCTTCAAGCTGAGCTGCAAGTTCAGTGGAACGAAAATAATTCAGAGTGAGACTCCAGCTAGGCTGCTCGTTTCTCCAGTCAAAAAAAAAAAAAAAAATTTTCCCCCCCGAAAGGGAAAAATTTTAGATACCAAAAAATTATATGGGAAACCAAATGGAAGTAATTACGGGCAGATAGGC
>VYZS01105999.1:10300-28482 GCA_013400695.1 Neodrepanis coruscans | reverse complement strand
CAGCACTGCCTTGGCCACCACTAACCCATGTGCCCCAGTGCCACGTCTACATGGCTTTTAAACTCCACCACGCAGCTGTGCCAGAGCTGTACAGCCCTTTTGATGAAGGCGTTTTCCCTGACATCTAATCTAAACCTCCCCTGGTGCAACTTGAGGCCATTTCCTCCTGACCTGTCACTTGCTACCTGGGAGAAGAGATTAGCCCCAAACCAAATGAAATAGCTTCTGCTGTTCTCATCCTCCTAATCTGGCCTTTGAGCCCCAAAACTTGAGAGCTACAATGCTGAAGAGATGCAATTGAAAGATATTTCCTCGAAGTTGGACTTGCAGAAAATCCCACTGCTGCCAGCTGCTGGGCTTTTCAAATTGCTCATTGAGAGACACTCTCGAGGCAGAACACCTGGAAGAAGTTTCAGTGCCCAACCCAGCAAACCTGCAGGGCATGGGCTCCTTCCAAGGACCCTAGAATCACAGAATAATAAGATCATTAGGGTTGGAAATGACTTTTGAGATCATTGAGTATCAATTAACTTACACTGCCAGGTCCCCCACTAAACCACGTCCCTAAGCAGNGACCCTAGAATCACAGAATAATAAGATCATTAGGGTTGGAAAAGACTTTTGAGATCATTGAGTATCAATTAACTTACACTGCCAGGTCCCCCACTAAACCACGTCCCTAAGCAGCACATCTACATGGTTTTCAAACACTTCCAGGGACAGGGACTCCACCATTGCCATGAGCAGCTCTTTCTAACACTTGACCACCCTTGCAGTGTAGGGATTTTTTCTGCTACTCAAATTACACTCCCCTCCCCCTCGGCACAATTTAAGGCTGTTTCCTCTTGTCTTATCTCTTGTCCCCTTTGAGCAGAGCCCAACACCCTGTGGCTCCACCCTTCTCTCAGGGAGTTGCAGAGAGCCAGGAGGTCCCCCTGAGCCTCCTTTTCTCCAGGCTGAGCCCCTACAGCTCCCTCAGCCGCTTCTCATAAGAGCTGGGCTCCAGGCCCTTCCCCAGCCTCCATATAGAAAATTCCAATTGCTTCCTTGCACGTGCGAGTCCATGTTTTGCTTTAGTGAGACTGCAAGGAAATGAACACACTCACATGAAGCTGGTGGGGATGAAGCCTCTGATAAAGGGCTTTTAAAAGCCATCCTGCCTGCATTTGCAGCCCTGATATTCTGCAGTGAATGGGAACCTCCTCTGCTGCCCACAGCACTGACTGGGAGGATCTCAGTTCCTCATTTGATGGTGGTGGAGCATCTTCTATGTCTTGCTGCCAGATGGTGCCTCCATGATGGGGCAACAGAGCACAGCCACAGGGAAATCATGTATGATCCTCCTCCCCCTCAAAGGAATGTCTTCCACTTTTCCTTCTTTGCTCTGTGATCCACACAGCAAAGGCTGGCAGCAGCGAGGTGCCCTGCACCAGTCTAACTGGGATATTTCATTTTCCTGGCTCAAGGAAACTCCCAGGAAGACAAGGGATAGTGATTGACATAAGTACCTGAAACAGGGTCTTTAATGCAGCCTCTTAAAGCTTATCCTGAAGAATACCAGTATGTGCTAAGATCACTCCCTCAGCTTGCCTGTGTTGTCGGTCAATATGACAACGTCTTAAATGCAGTTATGCAATCACCGATTATTCTCTTTGGTAAATATTTTTATTCATGTGGGTATTTTTTGCATCAGTCTGGCAGCAATCCATCATATGTGAAGGTCTCGTGGCAGCTGCTGTTAAAATCAATATGTGTTAGGATGCCAGAAAACTGAGCTCATTTTTCTCCTCTTTGACATCGTAACTAAAGATCATAATAAGAGATAATGATAATGACGCAAAACAATGATTAGAGATACTCTGCTAAAGGAAAGAACGGAATCAAGCAAGCAAGGAAAGAAAGGCTTGCAAAATAACGGAGAAGGACCTTCCTCTTTCCCTGGGGGAAAACTGGAGTTAATTGCTAGGGAGGCATGTATAGAAATCACAATTAATGTGCCCTTCCTTCACCCTTGCCCTGCCATTCTCCTGCACCAGCATTACAGCTGTGCATCTCTGCAGTAAGCACTGCCAAATCCAGGGCCTGGGTCCTCACACACCATTCTGAGCAAACAGCTCTCCAAATTCAGATAGTCCAACAGACCAACTATTTATCAAGAGGTGAAATCCCCTCCCTGGTTATCAGTGATCAGTGTGGTACATAGTCAGCTACAAGGTGTTGAAGGTTGTGACACAGCCCAGATTGTTGTGTTTGCGTGTGTACATCATGTATTGGCACTTGTGCTTATACCTATAGACATATAGTCTGTGCAAATAACCATGTATGCACATGTGTGTGTACACACAAGTACAGGCACTGTATGAAAAGCTAGAAATGAGTGAGGAGTCAAATAGCACATAAATAATGAATGGATAAGAAGGGATTTGGGAGGAATGAGAATATTTCCCTATTAAAGTGGAAGTGGCTTTCAGTTTCGACTTGATCACAGCCACCACACTTCACAGGGGTAAACCAATCTGTGATATAATGTGTGTAATACAGAACATAATGAACATAGCACAGTACAGTGCAGTCTACGTATGTAACTTCCCCAAACTATCCCTGTGGCACATGGGACATACATGCATGTATCTCTGCATATATAAACCATAGAATCATATAAGGCTTTAGGTTGGAAAGGACCTTAAAGCTCATCTCATTCCAAGTCCCTGCCATGGACAGGGATGAACCTATCCCAGGTTGCTCCAAGCCCCATCCAACCTGGCCTTGGACACTTCCAGGGATGGGGCAGCCACAGCTTCTCTGGACAGCCACAGCTTCTCTGGGCAGCCTATGCCAGGGCCTCACCACCTTCCTAATATACAATTTCTTCCTAATATACAATATCACCCTGCCCTCTGCCAGTTTGAAGTCACCTGCTTTTGTTTTGTTCACTACACACCCTTGCAAAATACATGTCTCATATGGAATTGACTGTGTGGGAAGAATTCTACCTGTAGGGACTGAAAAGTGGCTCCCTCTTAGGAACAAGTTAGTATAAACACACGAGAATATGTTTTCATCTTTCATACATAAGGGTCATCTTTCATTCATAAAAACAGGCTTTCATACATAATCTTTTTTTTTTTTTTTTGCCTTGGATAAACAGTACGTGGCTGTATTTTCAAGTCTCTGAAGTACACCATGAATCTTCAACATGGTGTAAAATCTGAATAATGAAAACCAGCATGCATTTGTTAAATAGCAGGTATGGAAAGGAGACACAAGCACAACCCTGTCACTGAAACCCCAACACCGAGTGTGAGGTAAGTCCTGAAAGCTCAAGATCCTTTATAGCACCAGTGCAACAGTCCCCAGCCCCCAAACCCGTTGCCAGAAAATCAAGCTCTGTGTCAGTACAAGCACGCTCCTCCTGCTCTGATTGCCTCCCTGTAAGCAAAGCTGCAGTGGAAACCCCATCCCGGGAGGCGGACGGCATGTTGGGATGACAGAGGGAGACTGATCCTCCCTGTGCCAGCGCCTTAGGCAGGTGCTCTTTGTCGTTCAGTTCCACTAATCACACCACAGCTCTGACATCCCTCCCAATATTTAACTTTCCTGGGACCTCTGGTAGTTTATTAACATTTTCAGGCTACAGGTACTGGTGTTTCTGCCTTCAATTATGAGGCTACTTTTTTTCTTTCTTCTTTTTTTTTTCTGCAGGAAAATTCCCTGCCCCAGGCAAAGCGTTGACTGCAGTGATAGGAATAATCATTTGTGGGTGATATTTCAGCAATGCACAGAGGGAAGTGGAAGACGATCTGTGACAAACAAAATGGATAGTATCAAAAATCAATTCCACTCTCACTATAGGAATGAGCCGAGGGAAGGAAAAACAAGAGGCAATTCCACAGCTTTTAGAGGGGGGGAAGGCTTGAAGAGAGGAAAGGAACCAGCTTAGAAGAAATACTTGCTTTGCTATGGTACCAATAGAATGCATTTGAAAAATTTTGATTTTTGATGGGGATTCAGATGTGTCTATGAATATGTACAACATCAGGCTTGGTGCTGGAAAATTCACTTGGGACCAGACCACAGAAACAACCACAGAATTCACAGAATCACAGAATGTGCTGAGTTGGAAGGGACCCACAAGGATCATCAGGTCCAACTCCTGGCCCTGCAGAGGACCATCCCCAAGAGTCACCCATGGGCCTGAGAGGATCATTCAACCCCTCCTGGAGCTCTGGCAGCCTTTGTGCTGTGCCCACTGCCCTGGGGAGCCTGTTCAGTGCCCAACCACCCTCTGGGGAAAGAAGAACCTTTTCCTAATATCCAACTTAAACCTCTTCTGACACAACCCTCAGGTCCTGTCTAAGGTCCAAGCCTACTTCCTTGACCAGATTCTCCCCCAGGGCAGCATGTCCTTGTTCATATGTGTATGTATATGTATATGTATATGTGATATGTACACACATATAGTTTACATGCCTGTAAATGTGTCCAAATGTACACATTTGTATTTTTGTCCCTCTGAATGCTGTGGTGTCTATGTACTGCAGGGTCTGTGGGCTATTTAAACTCTTCTAGGTCTTCAAAAANTATGTACACACATATAGTTTACATGCCTGTAAATGAGTCCAAATGTACACATTTGTATTTTTGTCCCTGAATCCTGTGTTGCCTATGTACTGCAGGGTCTGTGGGCTATTTAAACTCTTCTAGGTCTTCAAAAAAGACTTCATCTAAAGCCACAGTCAAGGTATCACACCAGTGACTACCTACCACACCTATCAAAAGTGGTCTGTGGGCTATTTAAACTCTTCTAGGTCTTCAAAAAAGACTTCATCTAAAGCCACAGTCAAGGTATCACACCAGTGACTACCTACCACACCTATCAAAAGTGACTGGGTTTTTCCTTCAGTTGACATACCTTATTTGGCTAAAAAAGGAGTTCCCCTGTGCAGATATAGGTGGATTAAAACTCTAACAAAGCTATTTGCAAAAACCTATGGTATTAAACTGAAAAAAATAACTTTCTGAGGGCTGAATTTATTCATTAGGGATTTGGACCCATCACTTTAAGAATAACATTGAGGGGCTGGAACACAGAGGAGGGAACGGAGCTGGGGAAGGGGCTGGAGAACCAGAAGCAGCTGAGGGAGCTGGGGGGGGCTCATCCTGGAGAAAAGGAGGTTCAGGGGGGATCTTCCGGCTCTCTACAACATAACATTTCCACTACTGGCAAACAGGAAGATTTTCTCTGTGAATTATGGCCCTGGCCCTCCTAAAATGCACAGAACCACCAGCACCATCAGCTCTTTTTTAGGAGATTCTTTCCTTCCTTCTAGAGGATGAAATCTCAGATATTCAGAGCTCTGATAATTAGAAAGCTTCTTCTAATTTCCAGCCCAAATTTATTCATGGCTGGTTTATATCCATTTGCACTTCAATAGCCCACTCCCAGAGGAAGGAGGAGGTTGCAGGGCCTGTAGATAGAGGTGATAGGTTTGACCCAGGGTGGAACCTGCTTCCTGCAGCCTCTGCCAAAGTCCCTGGTGACTGAGTTGAGCAATGGGTATTTGATGTCTATGAGTGGGGCTGAAATATTAGGATCAGGCCTGCAGGTGGGGATTTCAGAGCTGCTTGTCACTCATCACAAGTCACTTATCACAAATTAAATATTTGGTGGTTCTGAAGTGGTATTTACTTTGAGATAAGAAATTGTCCTTTCCTTTCCCTCAATATCTTTCATTCTTCACAAAGAAGGAAGACAGGAAAATAAAATATTTTAGTTTATTTTTCATTGATTGATTTTTTTTAAAATGTAATTTTCTACCCTCTCTTCAGTGCTGAGAGAAGAGGATGAGAAATGCTGATAGAGTCATTTTAGCCATTTTTAGAAGCCTGCAGGAATGAGTTTAGATTTTAAAACCTGATTCTGAAATATTGTCCTTTTTAACTCAAACAGCTCCCTGGAAGAAAGTTGTGGCACAGTGCACCTTGATGAGTACCTGAGTAGCCTGTCCTGTATAGATGGTAGAGAAACGTGATCCTTTCTGAGCAGTCAGAGAAAGTTAACACTGGGAGGGTCCATGGAGGATCTGTAGCTGGTATGAACAGAAATAAATTGTCTCTTGAAGTGTTAAGCAGACTGAAGTGTACCTTAGCTCTCTTAAACAAATAACACTTCCATAAGTGGATGGGAAGTGATAATAAAAATGCCCCTTCTTCTTACTTAGAAGTTTTTCCAGTCCTTGTAAATACCCGCTATGGAGAAAGTAATCCTTGCCACTCCTGATAAAAGAGATGTGCAGTGTAGGAAAGCCTTGAGTAGGTCATCCATCTGTTTACTGCAAATTCTGTCTGGGGCAGGATGGGGCTCTGCAGCATCTGTCCTCTCACACTGTTCCACTGTCACTCAGCACTACTCTGGACTCTCCCCCCACAGTTTCATCATCCCCCCATTGCTCCAGCCTCAATCACAGAACCACTAAAGGGTTTGGATTGGAAAGGGACATTAAAGATCATCTCATTCCAAACCCCCTGTCCTGGGCAGGGACACTTCCCACTATCCCAGGTTACTCCAAGTCCTGTCCAACTGCCCTTGGACACTTCCAGGGATGGGGAAGCCACAGCTTCTCTGCCCAACCTGTGCCAGGGCCTCCCCACCCTCACAGGAAAGAATATTTTCCTATTATCTAATCTAAACTCAATCTCTTTCAGTTTAAAGCCATTTCCACTCGTCCTGTCACTACATGCCCTTATCAAAAGCATCTCACCTCATGGTTTCAGCATTCTCTCTCATTTTTCTAGATGGTTCTTCCCCCTGGGACCCTACAAGGACCAGCAGCTCTCCCAGACTGATGGGGCACACAGCTTTGTGGGAGCTCATCAGTGAGGATCAAATGTGCCACCATCAAGCCCTGCACATGGTTTGTGTCATCAAAAAAGTGCTACTCAGCAAAGCTGCCATGTTAGCCATGCTTAACCTGCTGCTAGATAAAATTCATAGTTGTTTAAATAGATGTATGACAAATAAACATTGCGGAGATTTTGCTTTAATAAAAGCCCATTGCTGTTAGTACCCAAATTCCACTAATGATTTGAAAACAATTAGTGCCTTTCCAGGTCAAGAAGAGGGTTGATCACCTTCACCCACATTTTTTTACGGCCTTCCCCTTTATCGTCTCTACATTTGCCACATGAAAGTTGGGAAAGTCTGGGGAGGGAGGGCCAAAAGGAAGCAATATCTGATCATGTAAACAATTAGACCTTTATCCATCCTGCCCAAAGAGGTCCTTTATCTGATGACAACCTCTGCAGAACGGAAGAGGAGTAGGTATCTCCCTCTGGGACCATCCTAACTATTCAATCAATTCTCCTCAATTACTAACAAATCTAAATGTGATTTATCTGCCCAGGAATCATTCCAATATCAGGCAAGGATCTATCAATAAAACCCCCAAAGGCAATCTTTTTTTCAGAGCTGTCAATAGAACCTCTGAAGCACAAAGAGAGGGAGCCGACAATTGAGATATTTTGCTTTTTTTTTTACTTTTTTTTTTTCTTTTGAGCACTTAATTAAGTCGACAAGAAGCTGTCAAGGATAATTTTCAAAGCACACGGCCTCAGCATCTGACATTTGATAATATTACACTCCATGTTGATTGAAATTGATTTTTTCTCCTCTTTTTTTCCTTTTTTTTTTTTTCTCTTGGTGGTGGAAGGCTGCAAAGAAGGGGGCATTTGACAACTTTCTTGCCCATAGATCCAAGGACAGCAGGCCAGTTTGTTAAGGTCAGTCATGACAAACAGTATGATGGGTTTTTAAAACCAGCTGAGTTTAACAATAGTAGGGCACGGGTGTGTTATTTCAGTGTCAATAAAGCAAGCTGCTCAGCAGTTAGCAAATATCTCAGCAAGATCAGAGGCACTGGGATTAGAAGTAATAGTAAATTTATAGGGTCGGATTCTGATCTCAGTTAATACCATTGTAAATCCAGAGCGAATTTCATTGACTTCAATAGTTTTTGATCCAGAATAGCCCAGATGTGGTCATTTTCTGAACTTGTTACCAGAGCTGCCAATTGCATCGTTGCTTTGGATTTATTTGTATTTATTTTTCAACCTGATGGGAGTTGGGCACTTCCCTTCCCGTTCCCTCCTCCCTGTAAGAGTCACTACTGTAAATCTCTCTGGATGATTATCTTCCTAAGTTCCTAAGCTACTTTGTAAACCTATACATGCAATAGCAGCCATTTCCATGCCTTTGAAACAGGTGTAACTCTGCAAACACTGAGCAGAATCTGGCCCCTGTCCCTGTTCAGACAGTTTGGGAAAAAAAAAAAAAAAAAGAAAGTACAAATTGCAAAAATCAGGTTCCAGATTTTTCTTGCTATTTGGCTCTCTAAGCAATGATCAGTATTTACTATTTACTGCTTAGCACCCCGTGTAGAAAACGAGGCAGACTCTCAGCAGATTGATTTGAATGATACTGTTTTATTAAAGTTCTATACTTAGTGGCTCTTGCATCTGCAGCTAAGCAATTATGGCATTTCAAGAATAATTTATTGGGTTTTTGGTTATTGGGATCCAAGATGCTTTTTTTTTGTTTTATTTTGGACCTTTGAGCATGGCAGTTTTGTAAGAGGATGGGGAGCCTGAAGGTATTCTCTCCATCCTCTGGGCAGAACATCAATGACCTGCCAAATTTGCTGGGATATAAGAGGGGATGGCTCAAAGAAGAATGGGGCCGTGGATGTACAAGCCCTAATCCTAGAATCCTAGAATCCTTTAGGTTGGAAAAGCCCTCTAAGATCATTGAGTCCAACCATTCCCCCAGCACTGCCAAGGCCACCGCCAACCCATGTACCCAGGTGCCTCATCCATACAGCTTTTAAATCCTTCTGTGGATTTTGACTCCCATCACTGCCCCGGGCAGCCTGTGCCAGGGCTGGACAACCCTTTAACAGCAATTTTTCCTAATTATCTCTGTTCCTGCACACACTGATTGGCTTCAGATCATGCCTACCCAGAGAACAAATGATGCTCTCTCCATCACGTAGCACCAGGACTCAACAGGACTGGGAACAGCTTGGCAAATACTCCCTTGGTCCCTCCTTGAAGAGAGGGTCTGGGATGAGACCAGATCCTGTCCCTGTGTTATTTATTTCTATTTATTGCACACAACAAAAGGGAGATGCATCAACATCGAGTTGCAGCCTATTTCAGAAGACTCGATTTTGGATGGACTGAGGCTTGAGCAGTGGGGAGACAGGGTCAGTCTCTTCAGAAACCAGATCTAAAGGGGCACATCTGTCTTAAACAGATACATCGTTTCTCAGGAGTGTGTAATTTAGGCACCAAGCAGCTTTCATCTATCAGAGAGCATCAGGGAGCAAGCAAGCTAAATTAATTAATTGAATTGCCCAAGGTCATTGAGGAAATCTGTAGAAGAGGTCAGCCAATGTTTACAACCCCCCCTCCAAAGCATCACCACAGGTGTGGTATTAGCAGGGATGAGAAGGGTTAAGCTGAGCTAAATTGAAGAGAGACATAATTATCCCAGGTAAGAATTAACTTGTGAGGAATTGGGAGCAAGGCACCACCTGACTCGACTGAAACGATCTAAATCTGTATGTCCCACGCTGATCCCCACGTGGCTCTCCTGCAAATGATGCACCAGAATTAACTGAGAGTATTTTACAGTAGGTACATTTCACCCCTCGGAGGAATGTTATAAATGTTGGTCTCATGGACGCCACTCCTGCAGCACCCTGAGATGAGGAGAGAGGTTTAAATCCAAATCAGTGCCAGCACTGCCTCTGGAAAGCTCTCACAACAATTAAAGCAGAATTATAACAAGTTCCCGGGAGCGATCACAGTTTGGGTTTGAAGGGTGAGGGATCCTGGTCTCTCCGCCTCGTTTCAGGCAGATGAAGCCTGGGTTTTATGACTTTTGGGACCCTGTGGCTAGGAAATTAAAAAGTGCCAGGGGTCACTGCTGGGCACTGGAATGTGACTGTAAGCCAAATTATTAATCCAGTTTGAAGATGTTCTTGGCTAGAGGTAGCTGGCCCTCTCCCAGATACATCCCAGGGATGCTGTGGGGGACAGCCTGAGGCAGGCACCAAACTTGGCTGTCTGTTTGGGTCTGGCCACTCAAAGCAACAATACAGTTGAGGGCATTTGTGCCAGGGAATGGCCCAGGAAGGCTGATTTTAGCTGTGCACGTGTAGCCTTTATGGTCTGTCTTCCTGGCTCTCTTGATCTAAGAGAGCTTGGGACCTTGGCTGGTCACAACAAATTCCATAAGATAAACAAGTGAAGGTGGAAAGGCTCATCTCATCAAACTAGCAGTGATGCTGCTCTCTGGAAGGGTCTCTTGTGTTCACCATTGGCCTGCAGCATGTCTGTGCACCTGGAAAGACTGAGAGACATAAACATGGTAATCAGTCACAACCTGAGGAAAATTCTGGTCCAAGAGTATGATTTTTCCTTGCTTAGGCTCAGCTTGGGTGTGCAAACCATAAGCACCAAGATCCATCCCTGATATTCACTTTCTGTTGTTAACTCCTTATTTCCTGGAGTCTTGGGATAATGGAGAAACTCGTTTCCTTAAGAAATAGCTGCGTGCAAGTGTGGGCTGGAGCTTTCTGGTCTGGGAGAGGCATAATTCTCACACATCATTCTCTTCTGGCTTACCTTCTCCTCCCTTACCAGCTAAGGGGAATGATCCCTACCCATGGTCTCCCTCAAAGTGTGTAGGGACCATCCAGGCTGGGCTTGTTGGGATGGTCTGAAACCAAACAGGTTTGAGGATTGTGAGTGTTGTCAGCCTTGCAGTGTGACCAGCCACCACTCTGTCTCTAAGGACATGGTTCAGTGGTGGACTTGGCAATGCTGGGTTGGACTCAGTGATCTTAGAGGGCTTTTCCAACCTAAATCATTCTATGATTCTATTCCCTCTCCTGTGCTTGGCTGGAGCTTTGTGCTTCTGCATCAGAGGGAGGGAAGGTTTGCACACCTGAAAGCTCAGCTGTTTTTTCCGAGCTATGTGAGTTGGTCTGATGAAAGAGAATTACTACCTCCACAAACTCACCTCCTCCTCAGAGGGTGAAATCAAAAAATAAAGCCATTCATGCAATGTGCTAGAGCAGGATTTATTCTGAGCCACCAGCCCCCAACAATCTGAGGCACTGTACTCATGCCAGGCAGAGTCCTCACTACTTTGCCCCTGAAGTGATCATTTCAACTTGGTCCCAACAACTCATTTAGGCTCTAAGGACAGCATAGTACCGAAATTGCCATTCAGAATTTCTTTCCCTGTTGAGACTCCATCTCTGCCTGAGGTTGCCCTACTCTGGAACACAGCAGCTGGATCCCTCAGGGGGTAAGCAGCACCCTTAGGTAGTAAGTATAGCAGGACCAGGCTCACCAGAGCTCATCTTGACCATGAAGTGACCTGTACTTTGGCAGAATGACTCCAGGGCTTTCATTAGAGAATCAGAGCATGGACACAGGTGGCCTTGGTGCATTGAGGTCTTGGGGTGTTGAGGATAAGGAATGTCCAAGCAAATTGGGCTGGTCTGGAGTGAGAACTGGGTTTACTGGCCATGGGATGCTGATTTCACCTTTGATGACTTTGCCTGTGGCAAGTCACTTAACAGAGAGGTTTCCCTCTGTGTAAAATGGGCAGAATAATCACTTCCTACCTTGCAGGGGAGACATGAGGATTAATTAATTAATTAATTAATTGTTTTGGAAGTAATTAAGTTTCTTATTTCAAAATGATTGCTTTTTTCTTTCAGATTTTTTTTTTTTAACTGTCATGTTGTGGAGAATTTTGGAGTTTCACCATGACTGTGAGCTGATAGGTGTTCCCCGGGATCAGGACAATTCCTTGCCTGGAAGGAGAGAGCTAGGGTCCTGCCACCCCTACTGGGTTTTGCATGCTACAATCATTATGCCGGGGCTGCCCTCCTAAGCCAGGTTTGAAAAACCAGCAGTGGCAGTTTTCCCATTCAAAAGGCCAAGAATCTGCCAGCATCTGGCTCCTCTAACACCTCAATCACTGTGACCAGGACATGACATGAGGTCTTTGCCCCAGGTAGGCAGGCAGGGCTGGGTGCTCTGTCCTTTCAGTGTGCCCAAGCCATGGAGTAGCTCCCTGTTTCCCACTGGCAGCTCTGAGCTACAGCCCCTTGGTGAACCTGTGGTGCTGGCAGACATCCCCCTGTGGTGGGCAGGGACACGTGGTCATTGTGGGAGCAGGTGTCCTGGCAGAGGACTTGAAGCAGTGACACAAGAGTTTTCAAGACATGATCTACCTTTGGTTTTCTTCCCTAACACAATCAAGAGGTCTTTCAAATTGCAATTAAGACTTTTGAGAGAGTCTCTAACCCATGATAAGCTTTATACAGGGTTCTTAGAACACAGATTTCAGAGTGAATTTGCTATCAGAGGCCATATATTCAGACTGTCCTTAATTAACCAGTTAAGAGGCAGAGTTCCATTCAAAATCTCTTGTTATGTCATCATTTTCAAAAAGCTGAAGGAAAAAAGCAGTGATGGATGAAGAACACAACACTATCTGCTGGCAACAGACATCTGACAAAGTGATAACTATGGCTAATTCCCCTGGGCATTATTTGTACACAGTGCATAGGTATGGGTGAATTATTGCTGTCTCTGATTGTCTCATGATTTTTTTTCCCCTCTGTCATATGATCTTTTTTGTCCTTACCTGGTATTTTTGACATCCAAGAAATTCATATTGGCAGGTTGATCTATACTGTCTAATATAACATGGAGTATAATCAATCACAAATCCTGCCTAGTTTTTCTCAGCAACTTCAGTTACAGTGAAATCACAGAGGCCTGTTCCAACGTAATGATGATTACATGACTAATTGCCACTAAAAACTTGCCATACTGACCTGAAACATTAAAAAAATTAATTTTCACTCAGGCTTTACATTACTCTTTGGTATTTACTATTATAGGACCAGTTCAACTCAGAGACTTGGGGAATCTTGCTGTTAGAGGTTAGAAACTGATTCACAAAGAGGGTTTTTCATCAGGAACTGAGGAAGCAGAAGCAGAAAACAATTTGCCACAGCAGGACTGAGCCTTACAATTGTTCATACAACAATGTTTAAAAGTAAAACTCAAGGAAAGTTGAAAGGAAAGGAACATCACAGATTTCAGGATGCATCCTCTGGGACTAAAGACAATAGCATCTCTATGTTGAAACACAGAGTAGGCCAGAAGCTGCCAAAACTCAAGGACCCTATCAAATAAAACAGGCAACTGGATCAAGTGTGGGATAGGGCACAGTGACAAACCAACAATGAAGCCTCAGCAAAAGTATCAATGTTCTTCCATTTCAAAGAGGGGATCTGCATAAAAAGGGAGACAGTCTTAACAGTCTTAAGAGTATGAAGAGTACTGTGTGTATGAAGAGTACAAGAGTAAGGAAGAGCAAAGAAGAAGGGGCAAAAGGCTGGTGAGAGGCAGGGGAGGTGCTTTTCGATGTAATTTCAGAGACTAACAGTTAATCTCTACCCTGAATCATAGTACACTTCAGAGAGACCCCCATGCAAATCAGCAATAACCCAGAGGAGACTACAAGGAGTAGGAAGTTGTCCTTCAGAAAGCTGAAGGTATGTCCACCAAAAGAAAATAGGAAACAAATTATCTAGCACGTTAAATCTGAAACTATAACAGTAAAAAAAAAAAAAAAAAAAAAGAAGATTTTGAGGAAAAAAATTGCTGAAGTTGCAAACATTGGTAATAAATCAGAGGTAGGATCCTGAAGGTTTGTAGGGCAATTACAGCACAAGAGCAATTGCACTGTCAGACTAAAGTTTCCTCTACCATACTACCCTTTCTCCAACAGCAGCTGACACCAGATGTTTAGGAAAGAACAGCAGAACATTTAGTAACAGTTCTGCAGTGCCCTTTCTCAGCCTTCAGGGATTTGAAGCTTGGTGGCTTCCAAGACCTCACGTGTGCATGGTGCAAAAGGGATATTCACAGAAGATAGGGCTTCAGAGGAGAAATTAAATGAGGTGTTCACATCCAAATTCTATATAAAGAAGCCTGGAGAGTGCCCTGCACTTGTTATGTCTCTTTTGAGGGGTTCAGCAGATGATAAGTCAGAAATTGAAGTTTTGGTAGGAGAGATGTAGAAAAACTTGGTAAAATGAACACAGCAGTTATAGGGATGGGATGCTGTTTTCCTCTGAGCTGTAGAAGAACCTGAGCATGGGATTGGCCACAACTATCTGTGCTGTGTCCTTGCATGACGTCAGTGACTCATGCACACACACACACTGTTCTTGACGGTGTCTGCAGACTTACAGCACCCATAAGTCTGAGGTTTGCATGAAGCAAATCTTTAGATGTAAGAGGAAGGTGATCATCATGGTAAATAAAACGCAATAAAGAAGGCTCAATCCATCCTTCATAAAGAGAACACAAACTCGTAAGTTTATTAGAGCTCTCTGAAAGTCTTGTTGAGTGTATTGAAAAAGGTAATCAGATAGTAGACAGGTAAGTTTTCTATGAAATCCCATGCTGAAAGCTTAAGGAGCAGTTAGAAGGGTAAGATCTTTAATCAGTTAATAACTAGATGGGGAAAAATAACACTAGAAAGTAGAATATAGGAATAGCTCGCACAAGTTACCAATGACTTCTGTAGTTACCAATGGTGTCTGTAGTAAGATTCATTCAGTTCAGCATATTCATAAATAACCTATGAAGTGTGGATAGTGAAACGACAAAGCTCAGTGATATTTTTTAATTATTCAGGGTAGTAAAAGCCAAAGCTGACTTCTGAGACTTGCTGAGATCTGCAACCCCAAGTGACTAGAAAATAAAGTGGAAGTTGAAGTTCAGCATTGCTAAATCTGAAGTAATGCACACATGGGCTCTGACTTGTGTGTCACCCTCAGAAAAGAGGATTTGGAGCTACAACAGGTAATTCTGGGAACTTGCCAGCTCACTGCTTGGTAATGGTCTAGAAAAGCAAACTGACTGATGATGATTACTTAGGAGGAATGAAGAACAAGCCAGGAATCTTGTGTAACTGTGAATTAATGTTGCACCTGCATCGTGTCTTTCTGGCCTTCCTGTTCCGTAAAGAAAAACACAAGAACAAGACAGGCAGGAGTGTCCAAGAGAAAAATGGCTTTACACTAAGTCCAGAAAGCTTCAAAACAGCTGAGTGTGGAGACAGATGTGTATAAATCCAAAGGAGGTATGTTGTTCCTTCTGCACATGGTGGGCACCAATAGATGAGGTGGAAGCTGAGAGTTGATGTCATTTCAGAATGTGATGAAACTAATTTGTGGAAGAGAAATTCATGAAGGCCATTGATCCAGATCTAATTACTTTCACCACGTAAAGTCCCGGTGCTGGAAATTCAGGGAATATACTTGATGCAAAGTGATTTATAATTGCATCTTATACTTGTCTAGGTTTGAGCCAAGACCAATGATCAGAGGCAGAGTACTTGGCCATGTAGTCCTTTGGGTTGAGGCAGCTGTTTCATTTTGCTTCTTTGGCTACAACAAACTCTCTAAATTGTACAGCACCTCAAAAAGCCTCTCAGAGGCTTTCAAAAAGCCTCCTGTGATCTGGATAGACATCTGGAGCAGCTCATGCCCTCCCAAGTTAGTTTCCCAGGCTGTCTGCACACTCAGGAAAGCATCCCAGTTACACCACCTCATTTCGGGGTTGTTTGCTCACAAATAAAGGCTAGGAACACATTTTCTAAATGAAGGCTGGTTTCTCATGCCTAATTCTGAGCCAGGACCATTTCACAGCAGAGGGCTGTCCAAGTGCACGTGGTATCTGATCGTTATCCTCCCACTGCAGGGTAGAATGGAAAGGCAGGAGGGTGTGACTGTTGTTGCCTAGACTGTATGAACATCCCAAACAATGTCCATGTGAGGAGCACACTTGGGATAGCCAGAAGAAATCTGAGCCCTGCTCCCTCCAACAAGAAGAAATAACAGGATCCCATCTTGCTGCTGGCAGAAATACAGCCCCCGCCAACACGCTTCTCCTGCTGCCTCCTGCATTTAAATCTCCCCAACCTTCCTGCTCTACCTTAAACCACCAGATTTAGAGGTCCCCACTCATCAAAGTCTTGTCAGGCAACAAGAGGGGGAACAAGGAGGGCTTAATTGATCAGCTTCGAAAGTAGCCTTGAGAAGTTGATTCAGATATTGACTTCCAACGAGCTGGTTTAACTCCAGCTTCCAGAGCCAGCAATGGCTGAACATCAAAACTATTAACCTCTGGCCTTACCAGTTGGTGAGACATCACAGCAGCAGTAATTAGGAAGTCAATCGGAATCACATGTCTCACTTACACTGGCATGTCAATCAATAGTGCCAGTGACAGATTCATTAGGCCAGGCCTTGCAGCACAAGCTAGTAACAACCTCATAAAATACGCTTTTGAGGCAGGGCAAAGAAAAATCTGCTTGGAGGACTTGACTAGATGACAATATGTATTGATTAGGGCTCAAGCAATTTATGAAGTGCTACTTGCTCTGCAACCTTTCTGTCTTGGTGCTAAATTTTCCCAAGTAGTTGCTAAATAAAACAAAATATTACACTTTTTAAAGTCTTTTTTTCTGATAGGGCATTTTTTTTAATTTTAGTTACAACTAACAAATAATCTAGCAAGGTAAAACTTCTGTAGTTATTTAATGGTGAAAGGTACCTTTCATATCTCTGGCCATCAAGCTTTGAAAGAAGACATCCATCTGGATGAGAAAAAAAATAAATCCAAAACATGATTAGGAAACTCTCCTACCTGCCAAAGACAAATTTAATTTCAGCATGCCTTTTTTTAGAGCATTTAATGGCTTTTCTTTCTGCCAGGATGCAAGAAAAGTAGATATTTCTGTTTTTAAAACAGAATTAAAATCTTGGTTTATGGATCACAAGCAGATCTCTACTGCTTGTTGCAAACAGTGTTTTTTTGAAGACAGAAAGAGTGTAATTGGGAACTTGCTGGAATGCTCTTTGCAATTCTTTTCTGTTCATTGGATCTCTTTGCCTTAATTTGTTTGTAGCTTGGTTTTTGTCAGGATTTCCCCAAGGTTCATAAGGACTCGCTGCCCTCTGTTCACTCTGTCACTGAAGGTGGGATTTATTTCCTCTTGCCCTGCTCAGTGAGGAAGGATTGTGCTTCAGGGTAGAGTGTCAATGCAGTCTCCCTGCAGTGACATCTCTCTTTGTGGGATTTCAGAACTTTCATGTCTTGACCCTCTCTCCAAGACAAATATCAGAACTAGTGCACCTGTACCCTACAGGCCCAAGATTACAAAATGCCCACAAGGCAGGTGGGGCAATTTTCATGAGCTTTAAAGAATAAAGAAGCATTCAGAGTCTCTCTCAATACATCCTGAATTGTCCATGCTTGTTATTAAAAATATGCCTCGCAAGGACGGCCTCTTGCTAATGCTGAATAAGAACTTAAGCAAATTCTTGTAGCAGAATAATCCAGAGAGATACTTTTGGCACCTAAACGTGAGCAGACAAGTTATTCTTTGTTTTTCCTTACTGAAACTGACTCCACATTTTTTTCAGGTCACCTGCCAATTACATCCATGTTCATGGAATCAAGGATTGCTGAAAATTCAACACAGTCATGAGGTTTCAGGAATCCTTAGGAAAGGGGCTTGGAAAGACACAAGAGAGAAAGTCTGAGTTTCTGTGAACTCAACCCTTACATTTTTGCCTTACTATCCTTTTTCTCTTCCCCAGTGCAGCTTCTGTTTCATTTTCCAGCAGAGACTTCATTATCATCACAAGAATCCTGTTGAGGGACTTTAATTATCAATGGTTTTGTACAAGAAAGCATTTAGAGAATCACAGACTCACAGAATGGTTGGGGTTGGAAACCAGTGAGTTCCAACCCCCTTGCCATGGGTAGAAATGCATTCCACTAGACCAGGTTACTCCAAACCCTGTTCAACCTGATCTTGAGGACTTTCACGCAGTTCCAACACTTAAATGCCTTCTTTACTTTTAGAAAAGTGTTAAAGACATGGTGTAAGTGCTTGATGGGCCATAGTTGAAGCACTTCTGATTGTAGGGAAGGTTTTTTTCAGGTATCTTCAGCACTGAGGTAGCAAGGAATATTTCTCAGTATGGAAAATCTAACTGATTGCACTAACA
>VYZS01105995.1:4588-18215 GCA_013400695.1 Neodrepanis coruscans | reverse complement strand
AGCCCTCAAGAGGAGGACGTGAAGACAGCTACACTGCATGTGACTTGCCATGTGGCACAACACCAGCCCCAGCCTCCTACGCCTTGCTCTGACATCATTCCCAGAGAGGCACGTACAGCTCACGCCGGTTAGGTAACCAGGGGTCGAGGCAGAGACAGCATGTTTTATCCTGTGTGATGATTAGAGGAGGAGTGGTGCTCGTTCTTCTGGGCTTTAGTGTTCGCTGGTGGGGAGGCAGAGGTGGGAGGTCCTCTCATTGTGTGATCACTGTGGCCCCCGTGGCAGTGTTTTTGTTTTTTTTTTTTTTGAAAACAAGCGATCTGACAACGTCATCTTGGCTGGCATCCAGCTTGGGAATCACACGCTCTATGGATAAACCTGCTCTGGCTGCTGTGTCTCCAGACAGAGATGGGTTGCTGTGTTGCTGCACTATAGGAAGAGTCTCCTGGTGTAAACTACATTTTAACAGGAGGTTAGAGTCAAAATTACTAATATCTGGGGAGAGACAAATTTGCAGTAAGTTATAGTACTTTGGATGGAATTGCTATACAGGAGCAAAGGATGCCTCTCAAACTAGGGAGAGCTGAGATCACTCTATAAAGGACTCACTTATTTCTTCCATGCTCCCTTCACTTTCTCTACACTGTATTTCAAGAATACTGACCAATCCTCTGGTGATGTCCCTGGACTTTAACTCAGTCCTAGCCATCTGTCTGACTCAGAGGGATGTGCTTGTCAGTGTATCGAGAATGTGAGCAGCACAGGACTGAAGACTTCCTGACCTACATTCCCTTTCAAACCTGTCCTCTACTATTCAAACTAGTTCTAAATATTCTAGGTATATGAATTCCTTAGGTTTGCCATTCGTCCCTCTGCTGTCCTGAAAGTTATCCTTCCATCCTTATTTTCAGACTGCTCATAATCATTTAGCTCCCTGTTCTGGACTTTGTGTCCTATCTTTACTCTTTAGCCTTTGACCACTTTGATAATTTCTCCAAAATTCTTCATTTTTACACTGGTAGTTTTTGTTTCATGCTTTTGCAATTTTCCACACACATTTAAAGATTGTGTTCAAAGAGTTTAAAGACAGATTTCTCTATCTCACCTCTCTGACACCATGCACCACAATTTCCACTCATTTACCGAACACCTTGCTCTTGGCTAAAGCATCTTTTCTAGGAAGGCATCCAAATGTTGATTTGAAAACTTCAAGCAATGAAAAATTCACCCATTTGAGGTTATGACAAAGTTCAATTACACTCACTGATTACAAAAAAAAAAACCCATACCTTACTTATCATTTTTGTCTTGCTTGCTTTCACAGGTGTTAGTCCTTGGTGTCATTTGCCCTGATAAGCTAGAGAAATTTTGTTGTTCACATCATCTAAACTATGGCACTCTTAAGCACTTCTCATCTTCTGCAAGCTTGCTCCATCTGCCTCACCTTATCTTTTGTGGTTTGATGAGAGATTCTCCATCTGTATCACCTTCTTCCTGATGTCCCAGACACCACTACCAGCCCTCACTTGTCACCGTTCCCCAGGTGCCCTGATGAAGTGTGGTTCACATAGGTAAGAACCTATGGTGGCATTTAAGACTGGTGTGTGGGGACTGGTACTCCTCTTTGCAGGTCAGACACCAGATCCCTTGCAGATCTTTCAGGCAGGAGCCTGCACATCTCACCAAAGGGCTGCAGAAATCCTTGGAGCTCCTTCCACAAACAGAAAGAGAGGGAGGGGGCAGAAAATCTGCAGGGGTCACATGCAAAAGCTATTAAATAGCCTTTGGGCTTCTATTTTATTTATTTATTAAGTCAGACGAGGTGCACAAAAAGGGATGGAGGCACTTTGTTTCTCAATTTGTGTCTATTATCTATTGAAATTTGACATAATGTCTCCACAGTTCTCCTTAATATTCCACTGTATATAGAATGTGACTAGCTCTACCATCTAATGTGACAGCTTAGGAAGATTAAAAAGAAAAGCTAAACTAGCAGTAGTTGGAGATGAGGAAAAGTAGCACATTTATGAATAATTTCAGCTGAATTCTAACAACATTGCATTCCCTGGACAGGACACATTTATTATCTTATTCACCATGACTACTGCAACATTAGTGATTTGTTACTGAATCAATTATTAATTCATATGAGTGAATAAGGCTCTGTCACTTAACTCTTCAGCTGGCCATGCCCGCTGAACACTTATTGTGATTTTTAACTCTTTCTCTCCCCTTATCCTTACCCTACCTGGAGATCCATAGTGAAACAAAATGATGCTTTCCATTTCAGAAGTCCATTTGACAAAACCCACTTGTTTTCCTTTTATTTGTGAGACTCTGCCCTGAAAAGCTCCTCTTTTGACACAGCCTCAAGGAGTCATCTGGTTGTATAAGGACTTGATATGTGAAAGAAACTGGTTAAAAAGATCAGCCAAACAAAGAAATCTCCCCTCAAAATCTTCTTATGTTTCCACCACTGTAGATGCAGGAGCAGGGTTTTTAAATGGTTCCATGATTTTGGTCAATGGGATATAAAGCATGCTGCAATAAAACATGCAGATGGCAGGTTTTATCTTCCGATGGTGAAATACAGGAACAGAGAAGATCATGGACTCAATCAAGGCCACCAAACAAAGCAGGAGTAAAGATACAAGAAACTCACACCATCTGATCTCATGTTTGCTGTTCATACCACTCTGTCTGTCAGCTAGTTAGAGAACCAGGTAAGAGACTTGAAGAGACGGATTGTAATCAAGGCTCCATCAAAGATTTACTGCCATGGGCAGTGGCAATCACATCTGAATTTTGTCACCCCTGTGCCTTTCAGAAGACACTAAAAAGAAAAAAGAATATACTAAAGTCTTCACAATACCTATTGCAAGCAATTGAAATGACAGTCATTAGCTTACTCTTTGTCATATGCAGTGCACAACCTACCTTTCCATGGCCATTAGACAGAAGGTAAAAACAATCATTTTAACAGTAACTACTGTCAGTGAAATATATTGTGATTAGTCACTAAGCTCTGCTTAAACACTATGAGTATGGTGATCGAAGAAAGTGATATCCAGGCCAGGAGTCTTTTTTATCTCAAATTCTCCTGTAGTCCAGTGGAGCAAATTGCAAGCAGCTCATCTCTGCCTGATGAAGGCAAGATTTACCCTTAGCTGCATTCCTGTTCCTCCAGATCTCACTGAGTCACCTCAGGGTGACAATCAGTCAGTCCTTAGTGTTGACTAAAACAGTGACTTTTGTATGAGTGAATGATGCACGTGTAGCCATCAGTCCATTCCAACAAGCAGCAATGTCTAGCCCTAAGGAACAGAAAGGATTGCAGCATCCCATGTATAGGCTTGGATCTCTCGGGAGGCTTGAGTCTATCCCTATTCATCATTCAATATCACTGTCTTCAGAGAGTGCTTGAGCACTTGATGTTGGCCCCATATCAAGATACCTCCTGAAACTTGCTAGTTTTGTTTGATAGGAAAGTGCTTTTCACCTCCCAGCCCTTTGGAAAGATTGAAGGGTTTTATTTTTCTCCTTTGCTCTGCCCTTCTCTCTCCAGAAAGTCTCAGCAGAAGTGATTAAGTTTCAAGACAAGTAAAAAATGGTTTAGTGTTAAACATAAGATCTCTCAAAGTTTACTAGAAATCGGTTTACAGAATGTAGAAAAATGCTAGTTTCTATATCATATCATACCTTTGAAGAACATCAATATAAGCCATCGTTCAGCAATGATGGCTGAAAATTAAGGGCCTTTCAATATCTATCATAGAGGAACTCAGTCTCTAACTAGTAACATCCTGGCATCCTTTGGATTAGAAGAATTACCTGGTAACATAGGTCAGTATAAAGCTGGGAAGATAACACTGAAATCAACAGAGATCTTCCAATTGACTTTACTGCTGCTTTCAGGGCATGTGACTCACATCGTTGCTACCAAACTGCATTTATCTCAGTGCAGTGTTTATCAAGGGTCAGTACAAAACCCCAAGAGCCAGGTTTTCCTTTATAGTACCTAGACGAAAAAATTCCTCAACCTATGCTTTGGAGCTCTTTAACAAGAAAACAGAGAAGCAAGATAACATTTTTAGAGAGGTGATTCTACACCATGCTTACACACAGCTGTCAGGTTGCTCCTTTCAGTGTTATCACCTGATATAAAGGTTTCTACTGCCATAAAAGGACTAGAGGCATCTAACTTATGAAGACAGTCTCTCTTCCCACATCCCCTTTTGAGCTGTCCAAGCTGTGACCACCACGAGAACTAGAGTAAATAGCCTAAATGATGGCAGGTCAATTAGGGGATTGAAATCATGTCCAATTTCATAATCTGAAGCGTTATAAGTAACACAGAAAGGATTTGTCTACACCCACAAGAGTAAATATTTGATTTTTATCTTGACATTGTCCTTTCAAGGAAAGTCAGAGAGGGGAACAGAGAGAGATTATAAAGAGGATTCTAATGCATTGAAAAGCCAGTGCTTTATGGATAACAGTTGGGTAATGTAGGGAGGAGGATGTCAGCAAGTTCCTGTAACTGTCAGAGAATGGGACCAGTCAAGACAATATGACCCATTCTGTCTACTAAGAGGGGTTAAAAAGGCTTTGATTAATTACGCTATGTGGCATCAATCTTCTCATACTGCCACAACCGATACTCCTGCCCCACACATCGTGCAGTCACACCTTGTGTGACAGATTGACATACAAATGCAAACAAAAATACACATTGCTCTGCTTGATTTGCTCAGAGAAGATCGTATTTGAGATAGTCACGTGAGGAGGTCAATAATGGAAGAGAGAATGCTCAACCCTCCACTGTCCTATTACAGCCAAAACAGATCAAGATTTGTCTGCTTATTTCGTCAATTTTCTGTTGGTTTTTCCCTTCACATCTACCTCAATATTCTCTAATATTCAAATTATCACTTGGTTTGATAAGGAAAAGGAAATTTTAATTTTCAAGTACGTTGCAAGAGTTTTATTCCATACTTCCATACTCCATTCTGAGATTCACCTCTCAGTTTCCCAAAATCCTCTTTATAATTAAAGTGACTGTAAAAGGTGAGCAAGGTCTCTGCATTAGATGAACTGTCTTGACATGGACCTCAGAAAACATAGCTACTCATGGAAAACGTTTGTTTATAAAAGCCTAAAAGGACAAAAAAGAAAAAAAAAAAGTCCTCTATCATTTAAGCCTGTCCATAAATCTCAGTAAGACTGCATAGTTGCAGCTTGCTTGGTATATTTTATAGACAGAGATCTTGCTGACTTGGCTGACACTAGCCAGGAGGCGGGGAAGGCAGGAAAGTTGAGATTTGGGGTGGGTAAACATTCCCATCCATCAAGTGATTGGATTTGCAACTAAAGCTGTGAAAGCCACATCAGATTAATGTTGCCAGGGCAGGAATGATGTGAAAATCATCTGTCTTTAATTCATGTGATGTTAGGGACAAGGGAATACACACACAGGTCCAGGGCAGTTGTGGACCCTCTGTACATTCAGGCCAAGGTGCAGGGAAAAAGTCTCACACTGATCCGCACTCCTCAGCTTTTTGCACTTGATGCAGAGCAGAGAGGGGAGGGTGGAGGACGGGGTCCAACAACCAGCCCTGCAATTTCCCTTCAGCTTCACATCTCTTTTGTTCAGAGCAAGATGCCCCAGTTGTGCTGAAACATGTGGAAAAAAAAAAAAAAATAGAAAGCCCTACGGAGGCTTTTGTTCTCCGAAATCTCTCATCGAAGGAAAGAGCTGAGACCGAGCAATTTAATTCACTTAGGACTTTTGTGTCTTAATCCGTGGAGCAAGGTTTTCAATCAGCTGTGGGGTGACAGGGGAAGGCAGCTCTGTGCAGGCTCCCCTGGGTGCAGGCGGGTGGGTGGAGGGCAGAGAGGGAGGTGAGGAGCTGAGCCGTGATCAGTCACAGAGCTCCCACCCAGCCTGAGAGGAGCCGACCAGGCATTACTCCACACCAGCTTTCAGGAATGCAAAGCAGCTTATGTGTGTAGGTCATTTCAGGACACTAATGATAATTAAAACGAACCCTAAAACACACTCACACACCAAATGACAACAGGAAGTAGAGTCTGTGGGTGAAAAGGGAATAGGTCCAACTCCTCCCTAGGGGGGCAGATGGAGGAAACAAATTAGTTTTAAAAAAACCCAACAAATACAATGAAAATCTATGGAAAGGACAAGACTAGATAAAAACAGATAAAAAGAAAAACCCCAAGCAGCCGAACAAAAGAGAGACAGCACACATTTGGACTGAGAGAGCAAAGGGACAAAGAAAACTGACTGAATAAACAGCCCATGTTGTATGATTCAGGCAGTACCTCAGCGTATTTAGGAGTTAGCTGCTTTACATTGTCAGTCCCTTCATACTTACAAAGCCCTTCCAGGTCAGGGACCAGGTTAGACCCTGACGTTGAAATAGGCAGAAGTCTACCAGGGTGTGGGAATGACCTCCAGTCTCATGTGGAATAGCATGTTCTTTACTCTCTCCTCACTCAAACCCTGACCCAAGGTTTCCAGCTACCAGCATGTCACTGCTTACAGATTAGTTCTGCAGAAAAAGGACCACAGACAAAGATCTGTACAGTACCTGGAAACCAGAAGTCCTCTGAGGAAACAGAGCAAAATTTTTTTCATATGGGTGAACCTTATATATATACACATAAACTCATCCACACACATACAAACCTTTTCCCCTCCTGGAACATCTAGCTTCATAAAAGGTTTGCTTCTACTTTAAGGACACAGTTCAGGAAGGGCAGCTGTTGAATCACATTTCTCCATAGAGCACGCAGCTCTGAAACTAAATGTTATCATGAAAATCCCTGTGGGCTGAAGCTGGGAAGGAAAAACAGACTCCTGACCTGCAGTTGTTAAAAATGGCTTTTTGCAGAAGAATGGTAATGTGAAGCGCTATCTTACAGAGGGTGAAAAAATAACACTGGGAACTCAAATTGCACACACTTTTAGCACCTTGAAAAACAAAATAAAAAAAAAACCCAGCACAGTCTGTAGTCACTACCAGAAAGTAGTATTGGGACAGGTCTGTTTTGTCCTGAGAGCTGCACATCTGCTCCTCAGATAACCTCACAGTGGATAGAAATCTACTCAGACCCAGACTGATCTCTACTGTACCATGCACATTCAGCGTGGTGGTCAGACCAATGGCAAGGAGGTGTAAGAGAAAAGTTTGAGTAAGACCGAGAAAGAACTCTCTACTCTGCTCTGGTGAGACTCCCTGGAGCACTGTGTCCAGCTCTGAGGTCTCCAGCACGGGAAGGATATGGACCTGTTGGAGTGGCTCCAGGGGAGGCCGCAAAGATGATCAGACAGATAGAGCTCCTCTCCTATGAAGACAGTCTGAAACAGTCAGAGCTTTTTAGCCTGGAGACCTTATCACAGCCTTTCAGAACCTCAAAGGGGCATACAAGAAATCTGGAGAGGGACTTTTTACAAGGGAATGTAGTGACAAGACAAAGGGGAATGGTCTCTAAAAGAGAGCAAAAAAATTATTTACTGTGAGGGTGGTTAGGCACTGGAACAGGTTTTCCAGAGAAGTTGTAGATATACCATCTCTATAAGTGTTCAAGGCCAGGCTGGGTAGGGCACTAAGAAATCTGTCCTAGTGAAAAGTACCCCCTCTGCTCATAAGAGGGAGGTTGGAACTAGATGATCTTTAGCGTCCTTTCCAAGCCAAACCATTCAAGGATTCTATGATTCTAAGCTAGTTCCTCCAGAGCGCCGAGTCCTGTAACTCAGCCAGGTGAGATACACAATTCTCAAGCCTTGAAATGTCCAGGTGGATCACTGTGATGGTTTTGAAGCATCCAATCTTATGGGTCAAACAAGTGACATGAAGATTTAGTGGCAGTTGGTCAACATATCTAAAGATTACAGGCTTATGTGCTGCCACCAACAACTTGTAGTAGTGCTCACTCTTCTTCCTATGCCCAGATGTGAACTACCAGTGTCTTTCCTCCTTCTCATTAATCTTCTCTACCTGAAGGTAGGACTTGTGTAATATCTACAAACAGATCCTGTTCATTCAAGATATTGACAGGAAACTTTATAAATGGTGAAAATTTCTACAGAAAGAGGAAAGCAGCTCAGTGTTACAGTAATTATCAGAAATTAGTTGAATTCAAGCGTTAGCAGCTATGTTTACAATTGTGAGGTGGAAACAGAAACACTGCTTACATCAAGTGCACTATGCCTCTGACACTCATATCAGCTCCTTCTTGACAACTTGAGGAAGAAAAGTAACTGTCATCCACGGTTTTCAAAAAGAAATCAAGACCCCTGTGAGGCCAGACAGCTACTGAGAGTCTGATCTGAATTTACTGCTGCAGACGGAGGGGGAAGTAAATGGCACTTTATGAACTCCATCATTTATTGACTTGCCAACATTGTTTGCTTTTGGGGAGGCTGGTGATGCTTTTAAAACCTATTTTTCTTCACACTCTAAAGGGAGTTGCATTTGTTTGACTGACTGCAGTGGCCTGATGGCAGCATCACCACCTCATGTGGCTGAGCATGCTCTTCTCCCTCGTTCCTGTACTGAAAATGTTCCATTTCATAGGTTTTTTATTTGAAGCCTTTCTGACAACCCCTATAAAGATATCTCCTGGAAACCCCATGATTCTGCTAGTCTAGGAGCAACCTGTTGTACATTAAGCAATAATAACTGGGTCCACCCAGAGCTCTTGGGATCCTCCAGCGGGAACCGTATTCCTCTGCTTCCTGTCATGATGAGCATGGCCACACCGAGCTGCAGCAGGCATCCACTTCAGTTCTTCCTAGCTCAAACACTGGTCTAGCAGAGTGACTCTGGTTTTAAGATCCTTGTGTAGCTTCAGGAAAATTGACTCCATTGGGAATCACCTTTCCAAATTGCAGCTAGATAGAAGCTGTAGTGGGTTGACCCTGTCTGGATGCCCATTGCCCTCCAACGCTGTTCTGTTACTTTCCTCCTCAGCTGAGCATGGGAGACAAAATACAACAAAGGCTTATGGGTTGAGATAAGGACAGGGAGAGATCATTCACCACATACTGTCTCAGGCAAAAATGAACTTGACTTTGGAAATTAGTTTAGTTTATTACCTATCAAATTAGAGTGGAATAAGGAGAAATTAAACCAAATGTTAAGACACTTTCCTCCCACCCCTCCCTTCTTCCTTGGGCTCAGTCTCACGATTTCTCTACCTCCTCCCCACAAGTGGTGCGGGAAGACAGGGAAAAGGGGCTTCAGTCAGTTCATTATACAGTGTCTCTGCCACTCCTTCCCCCACAGGTTTTGGACTCTTCCCACTCTTCTCCTGCTCCAGAACAGGGTCCCTCCCACGGGTTGCAGTTCCTCATGAACTGTTGAGTCCTTTCCACAGGGTCAGTCCTTCAAGAATAGGCTGCTCCAGCATAGGTTCTCCGTGGGGTCACAAGTCCTGCCAGCAAACCTGCTCCAGCCTGGTCTCCTCTCTCCAGGGGCCACAAGTCCTGCCTGGAGCCAGGCTGAAATAATGAGGGTTTGTTTTATCTGCAGGAAGATAACTGATGATACTTCTCTTGTACTAACATGAAATGTGTGGAACTAAACATCTTTTATAAACCAATAAAGCAAGTGTTGTCAAATTCATTCCAAACCCAGCAACAAGTTCAAAATCTGTTTCATGAGAAGGGAAGGTGGGAAGAGATGGAAGGAGAGGAGAGGCAAACAGAGAGATAGATGTGCCAGGGGAGGTTTAAATTGGATATTAGGAAAAATTATTCACTGAAAAGGTTGTCAAGCACTGATACAGGCTGTCCAGGGCACTGGTGGAGTCACCATCATTTTAGGAATTTAAAAGACATGTCAATGTGGCATTTTGAGACATGGATTAGTGGTGGATTTGGCAGCCCTGGGTTGGACTTGATCTTCAAGGTCTTTTCCAACCTTGATGATTGTATGATATGGAGTTCTGGAAAATGAGATGTTTATTAAGGAGCATTTCTGCACAATTTCTGCACATCTCTGCTAAGTTTCCACAGAAAGGGCCAGGAATGCAAGAACCATTGAAAATATCAGTAAGAAAGGGGTATACGGGCTCATAGCCCTCAGCTAGCGCTGTTCCCCCTGTGAATGCCATGACTCTGAGGAAGGTGTGGGAGCAATCTTGCTGGCTCAGGGCTGAGGGACACGTCTCTGCTCAGCTCTTCATGTCCACTCCCACTTAAGCTGCCACAGAATAACCTTGTGCTCCCCGCTGTGCCACTGTGCAAGGGCTGGCAGGGGAAGGGGCTCAGGGATAATGAATGAAGCTCTATATTAGCCACAGAAGCACAGGACAGTCAAATGAAAGGGTAAAAGTATGGTCATGAAAGACAAGCAGTCACTCCGACTGTGTGCTGGAGGTAATTACTGCTATATAAATAAACCAGAGGGAAAAAAAAATCTTTTAAAAATCTAATTACCATGCAGCACTGTGGGTTTCAACCTTGGTCAAGTACAGGCAGACCTGATTTACGCTCCATCATAAAATCCTAAGCACGAGGCTGGTCTCCCTCTCTCTTTACAATATGAGTCAGGGAATCAGCACAGGGCGCTTCTCAGAGAGGAGCTGCCTCCTTATAGATGGGCCTGTGTCTGGGTGGGTACAACAAGCCCAGGACTACATCAGTGTACAACCTGCATGCCTATTTATCACAGTTTTTTCCTCTGTAAGAGCAACATTTTTTTGTTGTTGTTCCCAAAAAATCCCCCAAAACAGAAACAAAAAAATGCTCCCAAACCTCTGTTTCACGGGCCTTGTTCTGATGATTGGTATTTCTCATGATCCTTACTTAGTAAGGATATTTCCCTGTTTTACAGAGCTGTCTTCTTTCAAGTATGTCATGAGGCATTTCTATAAAACTCTCCTAATTGTGTAGGAAAGGGAAACTGAGGTAGATGCTTAATTTATCACTGAAACTTTTGTCTCCTACTCAAAGAAGAGTTTTGTGCTCTGCTTTTTTTGAAAACCTTAGTGTGGGTGCTTTAACCATCATCCCAAGAAAAATATTGACCCAAACTTTCCTGGCTTTTGCTTGTTGCAAGGTAGAATTCATGCAAGAAGAACAATGAGTGAGTCAAGTGCAGCAGTTAACTATAAATGCATTACCATTTTGAACTTGAAGGATTGAGACATATTCAACAGAAGAGCAAGGTAAATCCTAAAGCACATCTGATTCTCCTCATGTGGAACCAAGTGCTACTCTGCAACTTCTTACCTGCAGAAACACTTCTGACAGCAATCGAGTTCAGGCTGGATTTGCAGCTCCGTGTTCAGAGCTGTTGATATAAGTGGACAAGAAGCAGATTTCTCATCATGAGCACACAAGAGGCAAGTTTTTCCCATCCCAGTTTGAGAGAGAGAAATCAAAACCTATTAAGTCAATAATTTTTGTCAGTAGACAAGTACGCACACACATACCTATAAGGACAAATATGTTAGGTCAGTGAAATCTCTCATATAAATTTCAAACTGCAGCATTGTGTTAAAAAACCTGCAACTTTACTCAACATATTTCAAATCACAGCGTTGGTTGGATCTGAAAGACAAGCATTTTGCTTAAAGCCATATCAAAACAATATGCTTCTATAATTCCTAAACATAAATACAGATCTGAAAATGGTAAGACACCCTAGGGAAAAAAAAATAGCTTGTTGTGTCATCTAATTGTTTACAGCAGTTTTGGAAAACAAACAGTGGAACTAAAGTAAGTACAAAATAGTAACAAAAGTTAGGAAACAAACACCATCAGAATTCAAAAGTAAGACAATTTTCTTATCATCGTTAATGAGATTTATTACACAGCATCTGTTATCCTACTTTTAAAAAGTCAAAGCCCACTTTTAATAATTGCCTCTTGCTTTTATACAGTATCTGGCACTCGCACAGCTTCCTTGATTAAACCTCAAAGCAGGTAAGCACTGTGATTCAGAGAAAGAAGGATTCAAAGGTAAAACAAATTGCTCATAGTTTCAGAGAAATCAGTGCCAGAGCAAAGAATCTGAAGTCCAGTCTCATCCTTTATAATAAACTGCCCTCCAGCTAAAGACTTGTCTATTATTTCCCACCGTCAGTGTGCATTTTGCAACCCTGATGGCAGTGAAACCTCTTTAGCTGGAGGTTACAAACAAATTTAAACAGCCTCATCAGAAGAGCCTCTGGATGTATAAATGGACACAGTAAAGAAAGTGGATGTTGCTGTTTTTGGGGCTGGTTGTGCATGACACTGTCAGGAAAAAAACTAACAGGCTGAAAACATCCTTAGACCCACAGAGGAATAAAATTCTTGAAGAACCTGAATGAATTAATACACAACTTTATCAAGGGCTGTACTGTGGCAGCAGCACTAACAGTGGAAAGGAGTGGGTAACTGAGATATCTCACCTGATCCCATGTTAAAGATGTTATGGGAGAGTCAGTGGTGTGGAGAAATAACTCATCCTGTACTCACTTCTGACAATCATCCTTTTTAGATTTTTAAATTAGGATCTAACTTCATTTTGATGAACTTCTTATTGGGAAAAACAAGCAAAAGCATTTGAGATTACATTTTACTAGCTGTGAAAATCTCAGCTGTAACACTCCTGTAACAGCAATTCTTGAAACACGTTATATCAAAACTATGACCCATGCCTCTAAATTTTATCCTATCTTCCTGCAGCCCTTTCAATCAGGCAAAATGTAAGCACAGAGTTCAAACTGTCACAGATCCACTTATGTTGTATTTAAAAGTAAAAAGAAGGGGACAAATATTAAAATGCTTCCGCACAAAGGGAAACACAGAGAGATCTCTGAAAGAAACTAGAATAGCTCTTGGGAACGGCTCTTGACTCTTGAATAAATACTTTGCAGTTTACAGCTTTCAATATAAAAGGCTTTTTTTTTTTTCCATCTTTCTTCGAGCTACACACAAGCTTTATGTATAAAACCAAAGGGTTTGATAAGCCCAAGAATGGATTTCCTGTATGTGTGTCTGAATACATGTGTTTTTAGACTGGGTTCAAGAAATATACATGTACAGCATGTGCCACACACTGAGATGGTCCCTGCTCTATAAGCTTTGCTATGCGCCTGCAATTCCAGGAGTGCACAAGAGGCACAACTTGGAGCTTCACAGATGAAAGACACCAGTGGAAGGCAAAACTCCAGGGACATCAAGAGAAACCCAGATGATTCTCATCAAACTGAAATTTTTCTTCTACTTTTCTACTACTTTTTCTTCTTCTGTTCTCCACTCTCACCTTCCTCATTCTTCCCCATTTGACTGCGGCCTCTAAACTCGGGTATCTCTAGTATTTGCAGCATTCACAGTCAACCGAATTTTNAGATGCACAGGGACTTTATCTAGGGCAAATAAGACTATGTATTTAATATCCAAGCTGTTACTGTTACTCTGTTATGCCATGTAACTTATCCTGTGATGCAGTTTTCCCATCCTGGAAGAAGGGATAATATATTTATTTTTTGCTTTAATCTCACAGTTAAGTTGTGTGGATACAATCCACTAGAATTTGCTAGGGATTGTGGCTGAATTTCACAAAAATCCACATTCAAACCTCCTCAAAAAACCCAGCCTTGATTCTATTTC